>JADDOH010005238.1:0-18025 GCA_016648135.1 Agrypnia vestita | reverse complement strand
TCACATACCTACATGTACCTTGTTTTCCTGAGAAAAGGGGATTTTTAATATCTTATCTTTTATTTTCAATAAATACATATCTATGCACGTATGTGGTAGAGATAAATGCAACTAGTTGCTACCGTTGCTTCACTTTGTTTGCAGCTTGACACTTGTATGTATTCATAAGAGTGCTTGTAAATTTGCTGCTTGTTTATATTCTGATTCTAATTGTTGGTCCTGTCTCGTCAACAAACAATAGTCCGTCTCAACTGATCAAACAAGGGAACTTGGACTGAAGTTTGTCTTAAAAAGATTTTTTCTTACACTGCCATCGCGACTGTCTCAGAAGGATTGAGTTATAGTGCACTCTTTTCAATAAATAAGGTATTTATGTAACTGTTATTACATCTATTTATCTATGCCTTTATGAAACCTGTGCACACAGCGTAATAGTGTGGTGCACAGGCGGCAAAATAAACTCACCAAAAAATGTTTAAGATTATTTATTTTGTTTTGTTAACTTACACAGTGATGAAGCCTTTAAAAGTACACATTACAAATAAACAATAAATTCACAATTATGCTTTGTTTTTAGCGGTCATATTTATAATTAAGGAATCCTTGAGTCATCCAGCAGAAATAATAAATTTATTTTATTCATTCAAAATAATCATTGAATCACAGATATGATTATTTTAATGCTGGGTAATCAGTTCAATTTCATCAAATAATTCTGTCATTTGTCATGGCTCACCGACTCCATGACTCACCGAGGGGGGCTGAAGTGGGTTGTGTCAGATTCTTATTTGAAATAAAGGATTCAAAAATATTTTTCCACACAATGACGTATTGACTTTTATAATTTTGTAATAATAATGTTGAGCGAATGAATGAGGAAAGAATGGTAAGAAAGATATATGATGCAAGTGTTGACGGCGCCAGAAAAAGAGGGCGACCACGGAAGACGTGGCATGACCAGATTAACCAGATACTGGAAGATGGTCCTGTTAGAAGTCTGAACAACCGTCGAGCTTGCATGCGAAGATGTATGAATGTAGACGAAGCGAAAGTTGTATGTCAGGACAGAAGAGTATGGCGCTCTATCCTCTCTGCCTACCCCCTCGGGGAAACGGCGTGATGGTAAGTAAGTAAGTAAGTATAAATATGTTCAAAGAATTTTATGAGTTTTTTAGGAGTACATGGTTCTGCAAATTTTTATGAATATGCTTTTTTTCTATACATTTTTTAGTCTGTGTGGAATCACTTTTGTAGCCATATTTTAATTTGTTTTAGATGGCCACTTCTTCAAGTAATTGGGATAATTTGTGTGAAGAATATTTGGAAAGGATTATAAAATTTTCTATATCTGGACAAGGGGCTGACTGCGATTTCTTGGTGGGGGCAGAGCCCGACCAGGAATACATCAGAGGGCATAAGATCATACTGGCCAAGGGGTCTCCCGTGTTTGAAGCTATGTTTTATGGTGAAATGACTGAACAGAATCAAATACTCATACCGGATATTCAGCCTGAAACCTTTCAGGCTTTACTTAAGTGAGTTGGACACAATTATTAATTTAAAAAACAGTTTTAAGTTTTTTTTAAGTTGATACCTGTTTTTACTTAAGTAGATACATCTGTGTAATAAAATTAGATAAATTAGATAATAACGAATTAATTTAAACCCAAATAAATATGTATGTTGTTATGATAAAAAAAAATGACAGGTTTTGAATTTTTTTTGCTTGTTGTTGAAATACCCATATAGTGTTATAGCGGATTAAGAAACAATTAATTTGTACTGGTGGCTATTAGGGATGGGTGTTGAATGGACGGACTAGTTGAAATCAACCGTTGACGTTGCATCGACCCGTCGACGGTTTACGTTTATTGCATGGACTAGTTGAATTCGTAGACGGTGAACAGCGGACGCCGTGGTCGGTGGACGATTCGAGATTAATGCAATACAAAGCAACGAGCGAGAGCAAGACAAAACGTCTCCGTTTATTTCTCTCTCATCTCTCGCTGTCGACTTGTAGATGCCATAGACGTCATAGACGGCTCGACGGGTAATTTTATTTCAACTCTTAAAGTACACGACCATAGAGTGCAGATCTGTGTACACGAACTATGACAGAGATTTGAAATTTGAATACATGCGTAGGGCGAGATAGGCTTAATAAGCTATTATCTATTATATTTTACTTGATTTTTTGTGATGTCACGTGCGACGATTCGGTGAATTCCCAATTTTACGCTGTATAAAATAAAACAATTCTGTTTAATTATTTTATTTTTTATTGAACTATTATTAATTAACAGGCCGGCTAGATATTTTTCTAAAATCAATATTTTATTCGATCGATCTCGACTTCTTATATCTACCTGAAAAGGGATGCTAAAATTTAATTATTGTGTTATTTCCTTACTTTTCAACTTTAGCATATAAATGATAAACAAACTTGTAGGGAATAAAATTTTCTATGCCTAACTATGGTCCTTATTCAGGAGTCCAACATTAATTATTACATATGTAATATAATCTTGAATTTAGGTTTAATTAATTTTTATTAAAAATTCCCTATTTTTAACTTTATAGATAAAAAAATAAATCTATTATAATTTTGTTTACACTACTTTTTATTGGTTTTTTACATGTTTCGGGAACAATGTTCCTTTTCTCAGATTGAGCCTTAAACTAAAGGTGACAAATAATACAGAAAAATCCATAACTATTGATATTAGGTCATGATAGCTTTCGACTCATAATTAAGGCAAGAATATAGTCCTGCGAGGTTATTAATGTTTTCCCGTATAATTATTTTCCAAATAACCCGTACACATGTAATGATGTGTACCTAATATTTTTTTTTATACACACATTACTGCTTTGCACTTTATATTTTTAATTTCTATACTCATATTTTAATGCTTATACCCGATACTTTCACTGCTTATATATGTAGTTTATATTTATATTTTACTGCTTACACCTGATATTGTTGTGTATACCTACTTCTTTCTTTATTATATATAGAAAGAAGTATATAAAACAATATGTAAAAGCCTATAATGTGCGTAAACAAATAAATAATAAAATATTTCTTTTTACATATAAGCACAAGTAGCGGTTTTACTTTCCCCGAAAATATATTCTTTCGAACTTCTTTAAATTTTAAAAATTAACGTCATAAAAATAGCCAACGGTTGAGCCGTCGAGAAGTGTCGCGTTGAACCGTAGACAGTTGACCATCGTCCCCATGTTTAGATAGAACGTCCGCTACGTCCGCGTAACGAAGTTGACGCGTCAACTAGTTGACGAATTCAACTAGTTGATCGTCTCGTCGATGGAGGGACGTGAACGGTCTCGTTTCGTCGACGGTAAATACGTCGACGACCCATCCCTAGTGGCTATGTTATTTTTTATCAGATGCTCGATCACCATTGGTCGATTCCACTACCAGCTGCAATCGCATTTCTTCGATAACTCGAATATGAATTGGTGAAGACTAACGTGTCACCTTAAAAGTTGTGGCGTGTCACTGGTCTATTCTAATGGCAAATCGATTCAGAGTCCACATATTCGTTTCTTAACATAGATAAGATTATTTCTTATATAAGGATACTTGCATCTGGTCTGGGTGTTGTTTTGGGATTTGTTCTGCTTCAGAAAACTCATTTACGTTCCCTGAAAATAAAATGCACATTATTTCAGGTACATGTACACACAAAGAGTGGAAATATCTTCATTTGAAAATTCTTGGCTTTTGTATTATGCTGCAAAAAAATATATGCTGCATGTTTTGGCTAGCGAATGTGTTAAGTATTTATTGCCTCGCCTGGGTCCAGAAAATGCTTGCAGAGGGTATGAATTTGCTAAGTGGGTCGGTGATCAAATTTTGGAGGGAAAATGCTTAGAGGTAAAATATAATGTATTATGTCAATTATTAAATTATATCAATTTTCAATTAATTTCACAATCACCATAGCATATACATAATTACGTAGCCATTGGTAGTTAAACAAAAACCTTCTTAAAGAATATCATCCATCTTACCTTTTATCTGGTTAGAGTTTTCTAGGATATTCTGCCACGTGTAAACAATTATTTCTGGTTGACGTTTTGGATCCCATGTTATGATGATGGATCCTGCTATGTGATTCAAAACAATAGTCAGAAAAGTAATACACACATTGCAGAATACCCCAGAAAACTGTTATCAGAAAATTCTGAACAGCCGTGCCTTTTCATTATGCTCAGAGCTTGAGACATCTTTGACTCTAAAGGGTCTATCATATGGTTCAATTTTAAAAAGGTAGAAGATATTCTTGAAACTTTAGGTGAAACGTCAACAGTTAAGGAGATAAACAATATCAAAGTTTGCATTTTTTCAATATTTCTGACTTATCTTTTGTAAAAGATAATCCTTCCCTGCGATAGTTATGAGATATCTGTCAACCTGTTTATCCAGAGGGTTTAGCTCCCCGAACCATATTGGTTCACAAGTCGGCTATTGTATTCTTCTGTTGCCCAGTACTTAATACAATAGTATTAGCTCAGAGTTCCTCATTACGCATGTCCTTAAAGACATTTTAGTAACCAGTGGATCCCCTGAGAGACCTCCAATCTGGAATCCCCGAGTGATAGTGAATTGGCTATGTGAAAACCACTTAACGACAACTTGTACCATGTGTCAGAAGGACAGCTATATTACCCATTATAGCATCAGTTCACAGGGTACACAATTTGACGCTCCTTACTCGACTAATCGACGAGGGATATTCCTTCACATTATGAAAACTGTCAAGGCGAAACACAACCAATCAGGCGGGTTGTTGAATGGATTAGAAGAAAAGAACAATAAGCTGTGGTTTTGGCTCTAGAAGCTGGTCTCGTTCTCATAACCGAGGTGAAGACCGGGCATAAATTTAATATTCTTAGCGACAGCAGGGAAGATAATGTCAACTTCACGAGCGATAATACAAGGTTGGGTTAAGTCGATCCTGAAAGAAGCTTGAGTGGAAACGAGGGAGTGTTTCACTTTCTATGATCTCCAGAACTCATTAGCACCTCTCTTTTTGAGATATAGGCGATCACATATAACGCCGAAACACCAGGCCAGCAACAAACACATCTCTCATAATTGATTCCAGGCATACCGATACGGAATACAAAATAAAAGAAATTTGCCTTCCACTAAAATTTTTATTTTGTTTCTATCGACGCCAGGAATCCAGGTAATCCCTACCTGATACATCATGAGTCAAATAAAAAGATCAGTACAGCTCCACCGCAAACGGGTCATAGGGATACCAGTAAAAAAATTGTCTCACGAATAGAAAATCTATGGGTAGGAATGTGCGTTTAGGAACAGAAAAGGGAAAAGAAAAAGAACAGTCCGTTTGGCTCGATAGGTTCCGCGCAGTAAAAATTTTTGTTTAGTTGAAATAATTCTTACATTTTCTTACAATTGTTTCCTGTTGTAACTGGTGCAAGATTATAAAGCAAGAAGTAATTGTTCCGTTGTGGTTATTGTAGATAATACGAACCAGAACAGATTACATCTTGGAAAATAATGGACTTAGTGAGGTTGAAATCGGAACACTTCTCACAGTTTTCCAGCAGAAGTCTCTTAATATCAACAGTGAGGTGGAGCTGTATTGTGCTGCTATCAAATATGCAAAGGCCCGTGGGTATTGTCTGACTACCAGACAAGTTGAGGCAGCGTCCCCGACTCCCAGTGAACTTGATGCGGGTGGGTATTTTACCGATCATATAGTAATAAAATTTTAGTAATCGTAAAATGGAAAAAAAACTCACCATAAATGTATATTCTCACAGAAAAATGCATTACGGTGACTGTTTTAGGGCAACATGGACAGATTCAGAATTTCTTAACTTTTGTTTCAACAGGTCAACGAAATTAACGACTAATTTAAGTTTATACGGGGGTGTCTCATAGTTAGTAGCAAAAACTTTACAGGTCAGCAATCATGTCCTAATTAATATCAATAGATGGAGATATGCAATATCAAAGTTTGCCTTTTTTCAAGAATTCTGACATTTTTTGCAAAATGTTGAACTACCATTACAGTAACTTATTTTGATTATGAAAAATTCATTCGCTTCAATTCAACTCATAAAATGATAAAAACCTTGTAAAAAAATATTTAAAATTTTTGCAAGGGTTTTATCATTTTATTTGACTTGTATTAATTTCCGACTCATTATCAAGTCAGGAATCCACCTGTAAAGTTTTTGCTACTAGCTATGAGACACTGTATAATGAATATAAAAACTATAATATTAATATAAAATATAAAAACAATGTTATACATGTGTTATTTTAATACCTTATACATATGAGGACTGTATGGTAAATACAAGGAAATAAATTTTTTATTTTTTAAATTTTTTTATTTCTAAACATAGTCTCCTTTCAACTTGATACATTTGGTCCATCAATATTCCAACCCTTGTAGGCAATCCAAAAAATATTATTTGTCAAACGAGTCCGTTTTCTCATCAATTCAGAGTCGAATCGTCCCAATTAATCAGTACTGCCCCGTGATTGCCTTTCCCTTCTCCAAACAGCCAGAATACAAAACCTACAAAATGGTGCAATGAAATAAACCTCTCGAAAAGTGCACCTTCTTCTCGCACAGACACATGCATTCCTCTCATGAAGGAATTCGTTAAACACATCTCTCAGCATGCTGGAATTTCAACCCACCCTAATCCGTCAACAAATACCCTTGTAGACTGTGACGCTGACACGTCCTTCAAATTTAAAACACCAAAATCGGTCCTTCGCCAGTGCGAAGTGGGGCAGGGATTACTCAGTAGTAATCCTTGCCCCATTCATCAAAGCATTTTATTCATATTTTCTTATTTTGATAATCTCAACTCAATAAAAACATCAATTGCTATAGGATTACTATTAAGGAGAAAGGGATTTATTAGACCCTGTACTCCGCTAGCCAATAAATTGATGGCAATGGCCTTGATTGTCCTTCCCTTCTCCAAATAGATTGTGAAGGTGATGCCTCATGAATCAATCTTTACCGATGACCTAGAATTTTGAAAATTGTAAATCATTCTACGATATAATCTTAAATTAAAATATTAATTTGATTGAAAACATTACAAAAACCGCTAGCAAAATTATGAACAGTTGATTTTGAGAGTTTACTGAATGAAAGTACTGAAAAAAACACTGTTTTTAATTGTAATGATTTTATTTCTGTTTCTTTACAATGTGCATTTTATCACAACTTGTTTTTAAAATTATTTGTTCGCATTGAAGACATCATGCACATTTAAAATAAATTTGTATTTATCTGTCTAGATACCAATCAAATAAGTTTCTATAGAGCGTTGCGGGAGATTCGCTTCCTGACAATGACTGTGGTGGAATTTGCTAAAGGTGTAAGGGCTTTCCCTTTACTTAGTGATGCCGAGGTGGGTGCTATCTCCACGAACATCATCTTACCGTCTTGTGGAACAGCCATGCCTGATGGATTTTCCATCTCCAGGGAGTGGAGGTAAATATTAAAGCTCCAGTAAATACCAAAGACACCTGAGATACTGTCAGTATTTGTTATAATTATCGATTCATTATACACACCGCCAGCTAGAGAGAAAATTGGGCATTTTCTAAAAAGGTGTACTTCATTTAAGGACTCTTTTTTATAAATATTATTTATATATATTTAAATTTATTCTGTATAAATATTATTGTAACACATTCTACGAAACTGTATATACAGTTTGTCTGTTGGAACAATATGCATAGTCACACAATCATATTATTATATTGTTATAATTTTTTTTTTCCTATTTCATTTTTTAGTCCATTTGGTATTGGTCCCAGTAAAATTTGTTAGATTTTTTTGTTTCTAATTTTTTGTCTTGTCTTTGTGTTGTATTTGTGTTTTGAATCATTCTTATGTGTATTCTTCTAGAGTCAAGTTATAATGTAGCTGTTTTTGTATTGGTAAAATGTTACATGTTTTGAATTTCCGTTTAGTCCTTACAATCTTTCATTTGTTTTTTGTTTGCTATCGTTTTCAATCTACTTAATTGTAATTTTTTTTATTCTTTCTAAATATGACTGAGAAGTTCCAGAGAAGACCATAACTGCTTAATCCGTAATTTATGATCCAATCTACCATACCGTAGTACCCTTTATGTACGTCTAGGAATCAGTCTTTTAATTGTATAAATTTGCTTAATAATTTTCTTAATTTGTTGCATAATTTCTTAATTTCTATGTGATTTGTCCAATTAAAGTTTTTGTCTATTGTAAGTCCCAAATATGTGTATTTTTCTACCTTTTCCAGACGTGTGATATAAACTTCATAGTGCTTTTTTTTCTTTTTTTTCTACCTTTTCCAGACGTGAGATATAAACATCATAGTGCTTATTTGTGTACATTATTACCAATTAAATAGTGTTAACCGGTTATACAATAACCATTATTTGACATTTTTATCTGATTGCATCAAAGATTTTACTGATTTTTCACAATTCAACGGGAAACCATCAGTACTAGACAACAGTAAATCTCAGTTACCAATGTTTGATACAATCATATGACCTGGCTTAAAATAAGCAAACTATTTTAAGCCAGCTCATACAGGTCATAAGCCCTGGGCTACCCTATGATGGGCTTCCATATATGTTTCCTATATAAATAGCTTCGTTTTTGTGAGACTTCGATAATTTATCTTTATTAATAATTATCCCTCTGTGGACAAAATCCAGTAATTATGTTCTAAGAACATACATACAAAAATATTCATGAAAATAAAAATTTATTAATTTTCATTTAGCATAAATTTTTCATACGTGGGGTATAAAAGAAAAGGCAGCAATATAAAAAAAACGAGAGGAGTCATTGAGGATTACTAATTTAATTTATCAAGATTTTGTAAGAAACATAGCTTATACATTTATAGGTAACATGGATGTTGGAAGGAATAAACAAATAAAACCTAGAATTCAGCACATTTTAAATTACTAATCCTCGGTGACTGTATTCAAAACATTTTTTAATTTTTTTAGATAATGCTGACTATAATTTTATATCCCACATATATCCATTAACTCCAGGCCACTAAAGACACATTTTTTGTTGTGCGTCTTCATCTCAGTATCCAATATTCAATGATGAATTGGTTTAGTAAATAATATATTGTCATTAGAAATCTATAGGGTATAATATTCATAATGTTTTGGTACACCACATCTCGATGATGGACCCCGCAATAGGATTCGAAACATGGGCTAAAAAGACAGAAGACATATCTGACAGAATAGTCCAAAAAACTTTTTACAGAAACCTGGAGCTAGTGGAAAATATGTATGGATGCTCAAAGTTTTTGTGTTTATATTTCAACTTTTTATTTTAGAAATTTTTTTAAATTTCGATTAAAAGATTTTTCTGACCATTATTTTAAGAATACACTTACAGTAAATGTGTATCTGCATATAAAAATAAATTTGTCTACATACAATATTAAAATTGACCACAGTGCGTCGCCTGTTTGGAAGTATATTTATCAAAGGTATTTTTTAGAGACGTTTGCGAGTATATAAATAATATCCGTACTCGATCTATGCAAAATAAATATTTATTTGTTGCATATACTTAACTAGATTATAATATTATGTGCAATGAATTGTGAAGGCTACAAAATTGCAATGATAAAAGTTGAACATTCAAAGGATTAATGTAATACAATTTTTTCATTCCAGGGGTAAACAGTGCAAAAGTTGTTCTGCTGCACAACTACAAAGCTACACAATGAATAGGTAATATTGGAGTTTGAAGTATTATTTTAACAAAGCAAAATTTGGACATCTTAATATGTAACAGAAAATAAATTGGGCTAGATTATCTGTTGGATGACATATTCATTCACATATTATTATTTGGGCATGCTAAAATTGAGTATTCACTAAATTGTTTATATTATATTATTATTTTAAAATTCAATCATATATTTTCTGTATGATATTTTATAGTTTTTGTTTTGATTAATTGAAGTTGCAGGTCATTTTTTAAAATACATACTGTGTGAAAGTAACACTTTATTATAATAAGAAATATCACTTTACTTATAAAACCATCTAAAAACAGCAAGTGCATAGTAGAACATATTGGTAACCCTGAGAAATAACTGCCTTAACCCCCTATTCTCAAAATAACAAGGTTGTTGCTATATCTCAACACAAAATAGATGTGACATGCGTAAGCATGTCTATTTTCTCACATCGTCTCTCATCATCATCGTTCTCACATGTCACATCATTTCTATCAGAAATGTTAATATATGTATCTATCAAATGTCATCACATCAAAATTGACAAATGCATACAATGTTGCATTGTGTGGCGCATTTCAAAGCTCAATCAAAGCTATTTTACCATTTAGTTTGATAACCTTTTGCCATCTTTCAGTGTACTTCATAATTCCTTAATCATAGAAGGATTCGTCTTTATTGGCAATAAACTGCACGACCTCATCGGAATTGAACGTTCTACCACGCAAGGAATTTTGAAGAGCACAAAACATGTTGAAGTCTAATGGCGACAGTCAGGCATTGGCCTGACATGGTGGGTGTGGCAACACATGCCATCCTAGGTCCAAAAATATTTAATGGGTGATCAAATTTGTGTGTGTTCTCGCATTGTCGTGATGAAACATCATGCCCTTACAATTAACAAGCCCTAGATGTTTCTGGATAATTAATTCGTTCAAACTGTCTGATTGCTTACAGTACACATTCAAATCAATTGTTTGATTCTAGGTAGGAGCTCAAAAATTTAACATCTTTAACACTGAAAGCACAACTTTCCTCTGATGAATCTCTTATCTAATTGAACGTTAAAACCATAAGACGGTAATTAATAGTTTTAAAGGTTAAGTTTGTGTCAGTTAGTTAAAGTTAAGAAAGCACAACTTTCCTCTGATGAATCTCTTATCTAATTGAACATTAAAACCATAAGACGGTAATTAATAGTTTTAAAGGTTAAGTTTGTGAGTTTGATGTACAGTAAAACCCTGGATTGCGAGTGTATCCCAAAGTGTTCATATATCGAGCGAATTCTCTCATAAGAAATAATGGAAACTCAAATGATTAATACAAAATATATTTTTATATCATTTCATTATACAGTTTTGTAGAATTATAAATTGTGTAAGATGAATTTCACAGTCACTAACGGAATCATTGCTTGGCTCACTATAATTCTTTCCTTTTTAAAGAGTTAAGGTTGGTATTACGGTCATTAGACATATTTAACTGTAACTGGTTGCGGATATTTTATACGAACCGTATGTTTTTCCGAGAAACGATTCTCGACGTTTCGTTGAATTCTTATTCAACGTCATCAGAAGGACGACCTTTACCCGCAGAGGTAGAGGGCGGACTGATTACTGCCTTCGAGGGTGTAAATTATATGCACTTTGTTGTGGAGTGTTCACTTGTTCTACTTGCTCGGCAGCTCGGCTCTTAGATTAGATTTATTAATATTTTGCTCATATTGCGAGACATTCAAAAACCAACTTAAATGCAATCCAAGATTTTATTGTTCTCTCTCAGTGATTCTTTATGCCTTAAATGAAAATGAAGTATACTAGTTATAGTTATAAATATTGATCTAAAAAAACATAAATATGGATAAATATAATTAAATACATCCTATGTTTAATTATATTACTGTAAAAGATAAACAATTTTCGAAATACCTATGTATGGAAAATATGACAGACTAGCCATACACATGTGAAATATCATGGGAAATAATAATAGTTAATTATGACCCGTGGGTGACCGCGCAACATGAGCCCCACACTGGTTGCATTTTACTTTAATTATCTAAAGTTTTTCTACCAGCAAGTTATGGACAGACAGCGAAATTATTATATTTAGATAAATAAAATTAGGTTTATAAAAGAACATTTTATTGCTTCCCGTGCTAATTTTGTTCTTGACAAATGAAAATTTTCATGCCATCATGTCTCTAATATCTCTAAGTATGTAGGTATTATATTATGTTTTTTTTAATTCCAGGTGTCCTAAATGCGTCAGTTCAATTAAATGGTCAACAGATTAAATTCGAAAGACATTTCATGGATGCGCCAGTCCAGAGGAATGATTATGGTGGTGATTCTACTTTTTTGTACTAGCTTTTGTATTGCACGCACAGTAAAAAATTTTAAACTCGGTATTATTACTCGGTAGATTGTGTATTCTAATAAAGTGGTGAAAACAAAGTGATTTGTGTTTTATTTTAAGATGATAAAACATTTGTAGATGAAAAAATGCGACAATATTAAATTTTACAAATATGGAATCAGATGAACATAAAAGTTCCCCTATACTCTAGAAATTATTATATATAATCACAATCAGAATTATTATAAACTTTTATATATTTCTTTTAATGGTATTTGATTTTATATACAAAATTTTGATTTATTAATCCTGTGTTGCCAGTGCCAAGCTAAAGTTTATTTACATTACCTACTATAAATAAAAAAAATGGAACTTCAAAAAGGAATTTGGAACGCCTGAAGAAAAGTTTGAATATTGGTTGGGAAATTAATTTTATCACATTCGTGTAGTGCCTCATGTATAGGGAATGCAATTCCGTTGTTTTAAAATCCGGATTTTTATGAACGGATTTTGTTCCAATCCGGATTTTATGGATTTAAATAAAAGCACATGAAAATCGAATCAAATGATTTTTTTTTTTGTTATTTGGACTTATTCAAACTATTATAATTAAATACCATAATTATGGTGTTATTCTTATTAAAATAATCAGTCTGTGACTCGCGTGCTGAGTAACGTTAATAAATTAATCAACAATTTATAGAATTCTGAAGTCACAAACTTCACTGTTGTTCGAAAATGAAAATAGGTACGTATGACCAAGCTTTCATGTTCCGGTAGGTAAATAGAGAACTTATTTATTCATTCAGTAGGTGGGTACCTATAAGTTACCTCAAAAATAAATGTAACATAATTTCACTCCTTCCTAAAGAACTACATATACAGGGTTACTTTGTAGGGCTGTACACCTGCCTTGATTATGAGCCGAAAATGTTCAAGCAGCCATGCCATAATATCAATAGTTATGGAGTTATTTAATATCAATGTTTACATTTTTTTTCAGTATTTTTTATCATGACTGTAGTCCCACATCTAAAAACTTACTCAGGCAGAGTGGCAGCACAGCAAAAAAAACCATCATATATCTCCTCAGACAGGCATTGTAATTTCTTTTTTTTATAATAAAACAACAGTTTTAATGTAAGTTTTGATGTATTAAAGGGGAAAGAAGTCATTACATTGTTATACTTAAAGTTATACAGTGGTACCTCGACATACGAGTGCCCTAACATACAAGTATTTTGAGATACAAGTGCGCTCTGCGCTTCTTGCGCCTCAGGCATGTGTTGCTGATTCGTCTCGAGTTGCACCGGACAAAGTGCCATTCACGAAATCTTTGACACAGCCACGTGTTAGTGCGGAGCCAGAGGTGGAGGAGGTTATCTCTACAAGTGAGATAAAAGAGATCTCGGGAATGTGGAAGAGAGTTTCACAGTTCGTGGAAAACAATGCTCCAAAAAAGTTGCAACTGGTCGTGCATCGGAGCTATTTAATGACACTTGCCTAACTCATTTCCGCAACATTCTGAAAAGGAGGAAGAAACAAACCTCGTTGGACAGGTTTTTTAAAATGGCCTGCAGATGAAAGTGAGGAAAGCATGGCAAAAAAAGGTAAAGATCAGTGAAGAAAATTAAATAAATACATTTTATAAAACCAGTTTATTTTTTACATTCTCTTTTATTATGTTTTTATACAATATTTGTCATTTATAAATATGTAGGTTGACGGGCCGGTTGTGGCCACTACCCCGGTTTTGGCCACTTGGACATTCAAAGGTGTATAAATAAGGCAATGAAAATATATTTGTTATTTTATTTATGCCGATCAATTCTATAAACTGTATTTTGTTTTGATAAATAACAGCTGTACCGCCATTTTCTATCTTTGAGTATCGGTTGAACTTCTTGGTGATATTCGTTAAAAATGATTAAATTCTTAGCAAAAACGATAAGGGTCCGAGGATGAGTAATGTGAAAATAACTTTTTAATCACTTATGTTTGTGTTCGTGAATCAATTTAGCCTATCGAATGAAAGTCCTAGGAACATTGTTTGAAGGTTATTTCATAATTTAGATTATTTCTTAGAAGATAAATGCCACATGGCCACAACTGGCACAGCAACTTACTTGTCTTATAGTTTTGGTCATGGGCATGGCAACAACTGGCTCACATAGTGCGATAGTTTTGGACACGTTTTATGAAAAATATAATTAATTAGGTATTTACGATGATATCCCAATTATAATAATTTAATTCTGTCTGTTCGTTCATCCGTCCGTCCGCGTAACTTTGTGTAACGTCCGTAACTTATTTATAGTAAATAATTTTTTTTCGAGAATTTTTTTTCGAACATTTAAAAAAATCTTTTTATTAACATTTTATTTAAAAAGTAAAAGTACCATCATTTTTGATGGGTTACGGCTAGTTCGATTATTAAATCCATGGCCATAAAAAGAAGTCAACAAGTCAACTTTCCTGGAGAACCTCCTGGAAAGTAAGATTCAACCAGATCTACTAAAATATTTCCAAGATTTTTATCAAAATGGTTTAGATTAGACTAGTTGTACTATCAATAATATATACAGTATGGATAGCTTTTAAAGATGATAATTCAATTAAATTCAGCAGTTAGAAGAGTACAATCATCGAATGAGTTGAATTCTTCTAATATACTTTCTCAAAAAGTAGGTATCCTCAATGAGACTCAGTTGTCCTTTGATGCATCAACCATTGATTTAAATTCAACTACAACAGTGGATTCAATAAGTAATGTACTGCACAAACTGCACAAATTACTAGTTCAAGAAGACCCATTACAAAAATAAATTCATTTGCAGCTTCAACAAATGATGTTCAGAATGAATTGTCCACTCAAGCAAAATCATCTGACAATTTATGCCTCGTAACTATATTTCTGTTGGCTCTACTTCACAAATTATTATTATTACGATCGCCAAGGCCATATATTTAGTTAATAAAAGTGTAGTCTGGCCAAAGAAAAAAGTAGTAATACTATGCGTAAACGAGGGTATATTTCTTCTGGTAAGTTCTATAATGGCAGTTAAAGAAGTAGAAATGGAAGAGAAGGAAGAGAAAAACAATTAAGAAAAGATAGAATGAAGAAAAAAGCTGGCAAAAAGTCTTCTGGTTCGTGTCTTCGGCCAAAAAGGTCGTAAAAACACGGCATAATAATATCCCAGAAGATACAAACCAAAAGATTCTGAGCAGCAGTGAAAACCTAAGAAGATTCTTAAAAAAAACTCAACAAATGAGGAACAGTTGTGGATTTATCAAATCAAGATCTTCAGAAAATGAAGAATTAGAAAGAAGTCCAAAAGAAGGAGACTATGCATTAGTAAAATTCAAAAGTAGTAAAAATATTGTACCCTGTTGTATCGGAAGACAATGATAATTAATGGTTGTGAAATAACTTATCTCAGGAAAGGAATGAAGAGTACCTAAAACATTTATTACGCCACAAATACCTAATCTGGCATCCGTTGCAGAAAATAGTATTAAAATAATAATGTCATTACCTGCTTCCACAAAAAGGACTAAATTTCTTTCTAAAAATGTTCTCAGGTTTTCACGGCCATTCAGAATCTTTTGCGTGTAGTATTTTTGAGATATTCTGCCATGTATATCTGACCTCAGTCCTGATGATGGACCCTGCAATGAGATCCGTAACGTCGGCCAGAGAGGTCAGATACACACGGCAGAATACCCCAGAAAACTACAATGAAGGGGGACCCACCACATACCCTGAGCCGTTCTATGCGCAAAAGCGTCCATATCGGCCCAGCACTTTCGCCGCCTGGTTGGCATTATTTTATGCTAAAGCGACCTCCTCGCTCGGCCTTCATCAATACATCACGCAGAGATGATACTACAAGCAAAAAATTCTTTCTTATCTTTTCAAATTGATCTGTCTTTTTATCAATTTGCTCGTATCTCAAAGCAATTTTCCCATTGAAATGCCATTAATCCGTTCCCTTTAATCCAGCCCCCAAAATGCCACCCTAAGGGCTGATTGTTTCAAGTTGGATTAAAGTAAGCGTTCTTTTAAAGCATAGATTTTTACGTTCTCCACCAATCAGACGATCCGTTTTCGTAAAAATCTATGCTTTAATCGACCGCTTACTTTGATCGAACTGAAACAACCGGGCCTAATTAATTGTTTTTGTTATGTTACGAGTTTTTGAATTTAAAAAACGTACATGTTTCTGCATGTACATGTACAAACACGTAACGTAACAAAAAAAAATTGTTACGTCACATGTTTTTGAATTAAAAAAATGTAGGGTTGAGCGGCCAGCTTTGGCTACTTTAAGATATTTTTTGCCAACTGTGCATCACTACGAACTCAAAAATAGTCAGAAAAGATTTTTTTAAATTTCCCCATATAGCACATTCATTACTCTTTTGAAAATGTAGGAAAAAATATATAAAATTTAATATAACTTAAAATTAAAACATCAAACTTGAAATGTGCCACTTCTGGCCACTTTTTATTTAGTTTTGGCCATGTCATTGTGCCAGTTCTGGCCACTTCAGTTTTTATAAGGTTTTTTAATATTTTGAAAAATATAAAACAATATAGGTAAGTAACTGTAGGAAAATTATGAGGTCTGTGGTTTAATTTAATAAAACTTTGTTACTTACTTCAGTTGTTTGCCGATATGAGAAAGGTTAATCGTTTTTTTTGGACATTTATCTTGCTGATGTCAATAAATAAAATAAAATGCAATACCACACTAATTGAAATATTATATTGTATAATAATAATCATTAAATTCAAATCAAATGTTATGAAAGCTAAAAATATTGCCTGTAAAATAATATAGTAATAATAAAGTCAGAAATTTTCGATAAGCATTGCCTTGTTTTGTTAACATGAAGAAGAGGAGGAAAACCTCCATTATTTCGTTATGCAACGTATGCAATGTATGCAAAGTTATGCAATGTAATTCGAGGGTAGTGAAACTCATGAATTGTTTCAAATAACATTTGTATTCTTGAGGTGTCAAAGACTTGTAAGGACCAGACATGTTAGTGTTTTTTATTATTATTTTACAACTTATGACGTTTTTTTATATATAATTATTGGTAGAATAAATAAATATGTTTAATTATAAAAATTGAATTTTTTAAAGAAAGAAAAATAATAAACGCGAAACAAAAATGAAAATAATAATTAAGTAATTAGCCAGTAAGCATGGGGGGTAGCTGAAAACGGAATTTTGAGCTCTGCACTCCGCAGAGAGACAGACAGACTGATGAAATTGCCGGAGGCATGGCCGAGAGACGGGATCCAGTGTAGCCAACCGGTGATCTAACCAAAAAGAAAATCGTCGCAGGACCCAATGAGAAAGTGGGGTGGCATCCCAACGTAACCAATAACGAAAGGGACGAAAGGAATAAACCAATAGTGAACCTAGAGGTGCACGCTGCTATAGACATGCGAAAGACCGCGCCCCGCCTGGGTAGAGTATTTGAGATGCAGCCAGCCTCAAGGAAAGCAGTCGAGAATCGAGATCCAGAGTGCGGAAGTTGAATCGAGATCGAGAGTTAAGTTGATTTGAATCAGAGCGCGGGAGTTGAGTGGAGTCAAGTCGAGAAGCGAGATCCGGAGCGCCTGAGTTGAATTGAGTTGAATCGAGAATCGGAAGTGAAGCGGAAGAAGCGAGATTCGGAGTGCGGGTCGGAGTTGAGTTGAATTGAATCGAGAATCGGAAGTGGTGCGGGAGAAGTGAGATCTGAAGTGCGAGTCGAGTTGAATAGAGAATCGGAAGTGGAGCGGGAGAAGTGAGATCCGGAGTGCGGGTCGGAGTTGAATCGAGATCGGGAGTGGAGCTGGA
>JADDOH010005237.1:0-149863 GCA_016648135.1 Agrypnia vestita | reverse complement strand
ATAAATTAAAAATAACATAAAATCTGGTCAAAGGTGTAGGAGAATCCCGCTTCGGAAAACCCCATCAGACACATGGAATATATCAATACCCAAAGCGATTTTGTTCAGCATAGCTGTGGCTCTTCCAACAGGCATAACCATCGGCAGGTTGGTCCTGTATATTGGAATGTGAAACAATCTATGCTGACGATGTCTAATGTAATTATCAGGAACATGCAAACCAATGCTCTGCATAATTTCAGGATTATCGATCATACCGCGCAACAATCGATAAAAATGTGTAATCAAATACACATTCCTTCTAGTCTCTAAACTATTGTAGCCAAGCATACCCTGGAGAAACTCGGTTGGGTAAAGCCAAGGATAATGCCCGTACTCTCTCATGTAGAGATATCTCAGAAACTTCTTTTGGACTTTCTCCACCATAAGAGAGTACTTGCCCTCATGTGGTCCCCAGATCATCGAGCCACTCTCGAGTCTACTCCGCACCAAGGAGTTGTAAAGAGTTCTGAGTACGCGGGTATTCTCGAAAACCCTGGCAGTACGCAGAACAAATCCTAACATTCTCAAAGCATTACCACTGATCGTCTCTATGTGATCGTGAAATGTTAGGTTGCTTACAAATCTAACACCTAGATCTTTAACATTTGATGTTCTTGTCAGATTTTTATCGTTCATTTTGTAGCGAAAAAATAGAGTTTTTTGGGCCCTAGTGAAGGATGTAACCGAACACTTGGAAACATTAAACAAAAGTTTATTTCGTCTTCCCCATTCACATATATTTGATATATCTGCTTGGAGAAGACGAAAATCGTCCAAAGTTGATACCTTTAAGAAAAGCTTTAAGTCACCCGCAAATAACAGAAAGCGCGAGTTTAAGATTACATTTTTTATATTATTAATAAAAATCGAAAACAACAATGGACCCAGGTTAGATCCTTGTGGGACACCCGAGAAGGTAAAGAAGCACTCTGACGCGAATAGGCCGTAGGAGACGTATTGGTTCCTATTTTGGAGGTAGCTCGACATTAATTTTAGCATACCATCCGAGAAACCAATCTCATACAACCTTTTCAATAAGACATCATGGTTGACTGTATCAAAGGCTTTGGCGAAGTCATTATATGAACAGTCTACCTGATGTCCCGCGTCCAGAGCTTCCGTGACGTAATTTGTGAAGACCATCAGATTTGTCTCAACCGAGCGGCCTTTCCTAAATCCATGTTGTTCATCAATTATAAATGGCTTTACTCGGGAAGCGACGGTTCTACTTATTATGATTTCAAATACCTTAGCTGGGGCAGAGAGAACAGCTACAGGTCTGTAATTTTCTACGGACGACTTAGAGCCACTCTTATGTATGGGAGTAACTTATATGGGAGTAAGTAATTCGCACATTTGCCTTCGCAAATATGCTTCCATTGATTAGAACGTGTGATTTTTGTAGGAAATATCTCTTTAGACTCGTTTTGCATTCAAAAACGTTCTAAATCTATTATATTTAAGAACACATTCTTATTGTGAAGTTGCAATTTCAGAACAAAGTTCTGTGAATTTTTTTAATACAAAATTTATTAATCAACTAGCTTATTCGGGCGGCTTCGCAAGTAGAAATTTATTAACTTTTGGTCATATTTTATCAATTCGTGTATTAACCTTAACATATAGATACATGTCGTCGGGAACTTTTTTATAGAACTTTTTGAGTTCTACAACTCATCTGTAGAAAGTATTTAAATATCTCTTACCTTTAAGGCAGCGTTCGTAAAAAACGCATCGTTCGACCATTTTTAAGTCGAATTTAGTTGTAAAATAGGTCACCACGAAAAGCCCTTTTATTTCAACAGGATAATATATAGCTTATAACCACCCTGAAAGTCCATTCTAAATATTGGTGAAAGAATTTTTAAAATTGGATCAGTAATTTCGGAGATTACCTCCTATATCCAAACTTACAAACTCACAAACTTTACCTCATACCTTATATGTTAGTATAGATTTAAAAAGACACAGAAAAATCAAATGAACGGAAAAAAATATTGGATAATATGTATTAATCAGTTAATAATATGAGACTTACATACATATAAAGTCGATATATTGACGAAAATGTACGCTATAGCGTAATTGGTTAACGCACCTGCCACGGATAGGAGGAAATCCGTGGTTCTAATCCCGGTAGGAGCCAAATATTTTTCACTTATTTAATTTTTCTGTGTCTTTTCTAATTGATTAATAAATTTGGCTTTAAAATAAATTGTTCTAAAGCTAAACCACCATTCTCTGAACGACAAAATTGTGATAAACGTATTTGTAATTGATTTTATAGCGGAGATTTGAAAATTTATATGCATTTAATAAAATACTTTTAAACATAAAAGAGCAGTTCAATTATTATATTAATGCCTGAAAATCATTTTCAAATATGTGACCCTCTGTTTTCGTAAATTGGATAGCGGCTGTTGTTGTTTTTGAACCTCATGTGAAAAAATAATGTAATTATTACAGTGCTTTAATATCTATATACCTATAAAACTCAATGTCTGTCTGTCTGTTCTCTATAAAAATCTACACCGTTTGTCCGATTCGACTCAAATTTTGCATACTTTTGCTTTAGGACCCGGCGGGTAAGATAAGTGACATTTCCTCCCTCTCTCCCCTGATATATTTTCGACGCAAATCTATACCGTCCGACCGATCGGATTAAAAATTTGCAAACCTATTCTTTAGGACTAGGTGGGTAATATAGGCGACATTTCCCCTTCCCTTTCTACCCCATCCCCTCCCCCAGATATATTTTCTATACAAATCTACACCGTTTGACCGATCTGACTCAAATTTTGACACGTTTTCTTCCCCCCTTCTCAGATACATTTTCCATGCAAATCTGTACCTTTTGACCGATCTGAAGCAAATTTTGTATACTTATTCTTTAGGAACAGTCGGGTAATAAAGGCGTCATTTTCTCTCCCCCCTCTAACCCATCCCCTTCCCCAGATCTATTTTCGGTACAAATCTACACCTCTTCATCGATTGGACCCAAATTTTGCATAGGTATATATTCCCGATGGAAAAACTAGGCCACGTTTCTTCCCTAGACATCCTTGATTAGCCTTGATTAAACATTGTTGTAATTAAAGGCTTTACAAAACAACGGAACCTTCGTTCCCCCCACAAATATATTTTCAACTTATTCCCTAACCCGGGCAACGCCGGGTACGAACAGCTAGTCTATACCTATAAAACTCAATGTCTGTATGTCTGATCTCTATACAAATCTACACCGTTTGTTCGATTCGATTCAAATTTTGCATACTTATGCTTTATAACCCGGCAGGTAACGTTGGAGAAATTTTCCCCCTACTCTTTTACCCCTTCCCCTCCCACTGATATATTTTCGATGGAAAACTGTACCGTTCGACCGATCGGACTCAAAATTCGCAAACTTATTCTTTAGGACCCGGCGGGTAACATAGGTGACATTTCCTCCCTCTCTCCCCTGATATATTTTCGATGCAAATCTGTACCGTTCGACCGATCGGACTCAAAATTTTTAAAGTTATTCTTTAGGACCCGGCGGCTAACATAGGTGACATTTCCTCGCTCCCCTTTTACCCTTTCCCCTCCCCCTGATTTCGATGCAATTCTATACCGTTCAAATCGAACCTTTGTTTCCCCCCACAAATTTATTTTCATCTTAATCCTTTACCCGGGTACGAACAGTTAGTTCATTATACATTTTCAGTTTTTCATGTTGAAGAATGGCGATACATTTTGGAAACGCAATAAGCCCGTAAAAAACTTTTTGAAAATAAATAATACGGCTTAATGGTAAAATAGTAAAGGAATGATAATCTGGTGTTTTAATAATACGATTTAAAAATATTTTTAATAGATTTTTATTACCTTTTAGAATAAAATTCGGCCGTATTCTGAAAGCAGCAATATTGCTATTTTCCAAATACTGTCGCATATTGATCAGCATAATAGTTTTACAATAAACATATGTCTTAAATCATCATTGTCTATGTACTTAAGCACTCCAACGCGTGTCATTTATGTCGACAGAAATATACTTTGTTGACTACCACACATTTCAAGATTTTGTATTTACAATATGCAGTTTTTCAAAACAAAGTTTCAATAATTTTGGTGGTAATTATGTTTTGAATAAACTTGGGGATAGCGACGGTATAATTGATTTTGATGATTTTTCACGTAGGAAGGTTTATAGTAAGCCAACTAAGTTATTAGTTTCTCGAGAACTTTGTTAACACTCGATCCTGAATCGAGTAAGTAGGTTCATAATATTAATGTACTGTAATTGATGTGATCTATCAATATACTAATTCTTAATAATTATTCTTGAAAATAATATTAAAGCTATTGGACTACTATATTAAATTATAAATAATGGATAAGAATAAAGCAATTAGATTTTACCGTAGACGCTAAAATGAACCATGTACTTTGTTTAATGAACTAAGCGTCTCAAAGTTTATCAAGAAGACTTCCATGTTTAAACAAAATTTGAAATATTTCCATTGTTCTTTATTAGAAAATTTTTATTAAAAAATTAAATTAAAACGTACGTTTGTTTGGTTTTTGATAAACAATTCGGAAACATTGTTTGATGGTATATTCTGTGGTTGTTCTCCGTGAAACTTAATTACAAATGAGTCAGTAGTACTATAAAACCTGCAAGTTCTTTTTTTCGTTCGTTTGTTTTAAAAATATTATTTTAGTCCACAAACACACAAAACAGATGACCAAATCATTTTTGTAGTAAAAAATTTCATTCTTAAATAAAATTTCAAAAATAACATACCTACACAATTTAAGAAGAGTACGTAGGTAAAAATAACACATTGTTTTGTAATTGATATAAATTGATATAAATTAGAAAATATTTTCATAAATTACAGTAATTTGATCGCCTATAAATAAATATGGTTTGCACGCATAATGAATGAAACATAGATAAATATTTTTACAACCTGACTAACTTAAACAAAAAGCATTTGCAACAATAATAAAATATAATAGTCCGTAATTTTTTTAAATATAATGTTAAAATAATTGTATTCCGTTTCGCCAGTTGGTTTTAGTTATTATATAATTATAGAGAAAAGCATTTAATAACTAATAGAGAAATTTAACTTTTTTTAAATAGCCACCAAAAAAAAAATTTTTTTCTAAATATTTAAAGTATAAAAATGATGTAATTTAATATTTTAAATTCCCGCCTGACTTTATTTCATTATATAGTCGCGAATACGTGCATCACAAATGTATGGTACCCAGATGTATAAATACTACGGCACGACAACAAACTCGCGAATAGATACGTCACGTCAAATCGTATGCGTTTTAATGGAGTCGTATTTTTAAAGATTTTTACAATACAATTATGAATCAAAATATTACCCCACATTATTTTGATTGATTCACAGAATATAATTACTATTTATGAATCTATTTCATATAATTTCTTCGGTATTTGTAATATGTGAAATTTCCCTATTATTTCGTTTAGTTCTATATACCTTAATAATTCCAGTGGATAAATTTGACTGCTTAAAAATCAAAATAGTTTTTGAATACCGTTGATCAACGTACAAGATAAACTACAACGTGCCTTAAAATGGAACGCTCGGGCGAGCAGAAGTGTAGGTCTTTTCATCTACATATAAGCTTGCAATTGAGTTAGTGTGGGTACAGTGAAGGGGACCCACCACACGCCTTGGGCCGTGCTATGCGCAGAGCTTCCATATCGACCCAGCACGTTCGCCGCCTAGTTAGCATTATTTTAATGCTAAACGCAGCCTCCTCGCCAAGCCGCAGGCAGGGAAACATGCACTACTGCAACCTGAGAGTAGAAATAATCGTACATAATAATATGACAAAGGCAATAAACACAGATAAATAAAATCACCCGGTCTGATTGACGCGGGGAGAGTGGGAGATCAACCACCCCCGTAGGGAAAAAGACAACACAAAAACAAAAGCACAAAAAGAGGTGCTCTTGCGGCCGAAGAAGTCGGCACCAGCCATACTAGCTCCAGTGTAACAGGAGCAAGTATACAAAACAAGATAATAGACCGTAATTTAAAACTATATAAGTAAGAAAATGATAATCAAAGTAATAGTAAACATAAGTGCATTAAGTAGAATAAAACAAAAGAGAAACAAATTGGCGAAAAATATTAATAATAGGTTATTGTACCAAAAATTAAAAAGCAGGATATTTTTATTCGGATTCATATTGAGTAGTCACCCTGAGGATTTCCCAACGGAACACCCACACCCTAATAAACTCACGGAGGCATTCAAAGTTTATTTCATTCCTAACAAGATCGGCGTTTGTGAGACGCCGACCAGTGTCATGTGGCCAGAATATTCCAACACGCATATCGTATCTAGCATCCATCAAGAATTCGCAATTCAGCACTCTGCACAGGTGAGGATGAGCGGAGAGTCCAAGATCGTGGAGTTTAGATCTGACCTCACCGTGGCACGAAAGCATCTGTATCGTATAGTGGTCCAGAGCAGGAAAATAACCTCCGGAAAAACTCAAGTTTCTTTCTTTAACCTTCACCCTCGGGAAGAAGGAGTGTGTACGCCCCTCTCGTATCCGTAAACTTAACACAAAGAAACAGTGCGCGTATACGCGCTGTACCCACATTAACTCAATTCCAAGCTTATATGCAAAGACCTATACTGCCCGCCCGCTTTCCCGTCGCCATTCACTCCTCGAAGTATAGCCCTATTTGTAGATGACATAAATATTCCGAAAAACGCGCGATGCACTGCATATTACACATTACACTACCCTCCTATCTTACTTCCTGTGCGCTTACAGAAGCGCCCAGATATTTACACAAAGTTGTATGGAAAAATAAGGGAGACCGTCAAATCGTGCAATTTTTTTAGGTATTATCTCGACGAAAAGACTGTCTATGCTCGCTTGTCTTTTTGCCATACTTTGCAAGTACTAGTGATATGGAAGTACCTGAGATTACCGACCAAACTCTAAGGAATATTATAATTTTTATTAGTTTAAAGAAGGTATTGAAGAGTTGCGATAATAAGCCATATTTAGACGTGCATCTTCCTTAATTTTACCTACTTTAGATACTTGTTTCGACGGTAAAAATAAATATATTTTACCTTACCAAAAATCTAATTTCGTGACTCGGGTGGTTTCTCAAAAACTGATTAAATGTGTTCTGTTAATGCTCCGGCAGCACGTCTAATGAGGTTAAATCATTATCCGTGGGTTGTATCTACCCCTACCTCTTTTATTGAACCTTTGTACACGGTCGGTGAGGGTTAACTTTAACAGTAATGCGTTTTACTAATTCTCTGTCAATCATGGCTGTACTCTATTTATGATCCTCGAGAGATGTACTTTATATTAGGTTATGAATGTACAAAGGACAAACGACGTAAATAAGCTTCACGATATCAAATAAAGGCTAGGGGGTAAAGATTAATGCAATTTAAAATAATGGTCTACGCTAATATTCAAGGATAAGTGTATTTAAGTAAATGTGAACATCTGCTTTGATGACTGATATTATAAAATCGGTGGAGCGATCAGAAAAGAGGGGAGTGTAAGTGAAAATAACGTCACTTTTTATCAAAAATGTTTTAAACAGCATTGAGCACATACCTAATGATTTATTATTTAAATATAATATTAAATATAAGAAGATCACATAGGATTATCACTAGATAGTAAAATCGAAAAGAATTTCTCATAATTGGAAGTTACCAAACAGTCTGGACGTTTTAGAATTTTATAGAATGATCTGCAAGCCGGTTGAATACGCCAATATATACCAGAAGATTCGAAAAAAATATTCTTTATAAATTGCGTCACGGCCGCGCTAAGAGTCAGTGTTGTTTTGACAAGCGAGCGAAAGCCGGCGAAAAAATAGCGAATTGTGAATACGTGCAGCGAGCAGCAATTACGCATGTGTGAGAGAGAATATAGGTACTATATTTTTAAGAAATCCAAGATTCGCCTTTGAGGTGTGAATCTATAATTGGAATTGCATATTATTATACTAACTGTGCTATATGAACTGACTCTACCCTGCGATGTTTTGTACCTTTCTACGTTTTTTGACGTAGGGCTGCGTCTTATCCGACACAAAAAAATACTCAATAAATTTACAACACTAAAGAGAAACATAAAAGTTTAAATAAGTTTTTCTGATAATCTTTATTAACCATATCAGGAATTAAAGCAATCTGTTACAGAACAGGTATTATCAATATCTATTGTAATAAGAGAAGTAAACATATAGTAAAAATTAATACCAAACTGAAAGAGTAACAACAAAACTATCTCTAATATTTTCAAAACTATTTATTGTTAAATTATAGGATGTATGTACAATTTTAATATTTATTATACAGTTAAATCATTATTTTAAATTTACAATAAACACAAATACTTCGGGAATGAAGCTAAGGCCCGAATACAGAGTCAATACTTAATGATTTAATGGTGAAGGTACGCTTTTAATGTGTAATTTGCAGTACAAATTTACAGTTCAAATTTTCACTTTTAAGGCATACTGTAACCTTTAAATCATTTAAGTATTGTCTCTATATTCGGGCCTAAAAACTGAAAACTGATAAGCTTTACTGAATAAGAATGTTCTTAAGTTTTGACGGCCACTCAGAATATTCAGGTTTGTGTTTTCTGGGGTATTATGCCATGTTATTATCACCTTTCTGGCCGACGTTTCGAATCCCATTGCAGGGTCCATCATCAGGGCTGATGTGTTGTTGAGAGTGTTAGTGTTGTGGTAAAGTATCGGCTTGCAATACCGTGTCGAAAGAATACCGTTTCGAACGCTTTTGAACAAAGGGTAGACACTAGAAGCTATCGTTGAATGATATCTGGCGTGGTCAAAATTTTAAATGAGACGAATCGCACACGCCTCATTTCTTCCTGGAAATGACCTCACGGACCGAGTCAAAAGCGCGCCGTTTTCAAAAGTCTGTCGAATGTAAAACGTCGATTAGTTTTATAGATAGAATAAGTAGATTAGAAAGATCGTTTTAGTTCGTTATCCGAATATGTGTTCGTTATCCGAACACAAAAATCTTTCGTGAAAGTGTTCGTTATTCGATTTTTTCGCAGTCCAAAGTGTTCGTTAACCGATCACCCACTGTATAATATGTAGTATACATAGTGTCTCCTTAGTGGCATGGAACTTTAAAATGAAATAAAACACAATAATCGTGATACTCGCCATGTTATTATTGGCCTTATTATTTATCATTTTATGCCATTAGTGTTTTTAAATACAAAAGTGTTTTCAGCGGTTTTTCGAATAGGCAACACGTTTTCCAGCGATAGTCGATTTGACAGGTAACAGCTGATTTTCGCTCAGTTTGCTTTGCCATTTCACCGTTAATAGACTCACGCCAGAACAGCGCTTGCCAATTGTGCAAATTTATTTCAAGAATTGCGGTATCATATTTAAACACTAACTAATGATATAAAATTATCTTTCCAATAAAGCCAATACCATGGCTATTGCCACGATTTTTAGGTGTTTTACTTTATTTTAAAGTTCTATACCTTTGAAATCTCGCGGCACAGTACTAGTACAGTTATGGTCCCGTCAATTTTTATTTCCAAGTCGATGAAAACAATGAAAGCAGTATTGAGTATTCAGTCCGGCATTTCATAACCTTTCAGCCATATTGCTTCGCTTTTGTCTGATTTTGCAGAAGACTTATTTCATAAGATTTTTTGTATTTGAACAAATCAAACAACGATTTTGAGCTGGTCAACATTGCCCCACCGGGAGTGCCGGCCTCGGGCTGCGAAAAGCAATCGACTCTCGCGACGTTACCCGCGCATTTGTTTGAACAGGGGGTCCGGGGCTCGGACCCTGGACAGATCATGCGGCGAATATTTCCACCCTGGGGCTGTTTAATACAGAGTCTGCAGTAGAGAAGTCACAAGTCAGCAGTTCGAGCACTCTTTGTACGGGGCGGTAGCCTTATGTTGGTGGCATGTATGTGTGCGTAGTGTACACGTAAATATGCTTTTATCATATACCGTGTTCTGCTCTTCTTTTAAAAGACAGAAAACAACGTAACGTCGCTGTATATATAATTAAGCCTATGTGCCCTTATAGTACATTCTGAGATAAACGAATGAAACTGTTTTAAAAAATAATTGCACATACTAGATTTATAAAAAATATTTTGAGTAATTACTAGGCAGACTTTCCAGATGAACGGCAATGTTTTTTTAGTATATCTCCATTATTCATATGAAAAATTGACAAATTGATTCGTTCATCTCAGAATGTACTAAACGGCACATTGGCTTTATTATATATACAGCGACGATAAATACAATCGTATACTAATTAGTTAAATTATTATTGTATTTCCCCAGGATTTAAGTTCCGGGCTTGTATTCCAATTGTAGCCAAATATTTTTCAATAGATATATTTTTCTTAATTAATTCGTTTAATTTGTTGTTTTTGCCACATTTACATTATAACTTTAATAAATTTGTGTTCTTAAAGAATGATAATACTTTTCCAAATCTAGAAACCACCAACCAATTATTTTTTGAATCTCATTTTACTAGACTTAAATAACTAAAGAAGTGAGAAAAGCAATATAAACTTTATTTATTTAATTAGTAAATTTTTGTGATATTCCGTCGACACTCGTACCTAACTATTCTTTGTTTTGCTCTCAATGAGACCAGTTGTGATGATGATGTTAATTAGTGCGAAATTTATTATTTACGAAGAAACGAAATTAGTGCGAAAAAGGAAAACAAAAACGCCTAGGTATTATTAATTTTTTAGAGAAAGCAATATATATGGGATAATTTAAATGAAATATTTTAATTAATCAAATCTTTTTTCTTATTGCGTTTTTAAATTTTTGGTAATTTTTCTTCTTTTTTTATACGTGTATTTCTCAACCAATAATTTTTTTATGTTCTGATAAGATAGGTAAAACCGTATTTTTGCGGTCACGATTTTTCATGCCAGCGGGTCACGATCTGTGCTGGTGATAAAGATAAGTGTGCGGATTTACAATTTTGTTCAAACCATCAGTCTGAGTCCACGTCGCCAATATACTGCAAAGAAAAATTGTATTTCTATTGCCCTATCATGACAACTGCAGCTCAAGGTGCGAGGAAAGTCGCCCTCGTCACAGGAATAACGGGACAGGATGGCTCCTACCTGGCGGAGTTTCTGTTGGGGAAAGGCTATGAGGTTCACGGGATAATAAGAAGGTCCAGCACTTTCAACACTGGTCGTATCGAACATCTGTACGGCGATCCCAACACTCACCGCGCGGGACAGATGCACCTCCACTACGGGGACATGACGGACTCCGGAAGTCTGGTCTCCATCATCGCGTCGGTGCGGCCCACCGAGGTTTACAATCTAGCGGCCCAAAGCCACGTCAAGGTGTCCTTCGAACTGAGCGAGTACACCGCTCAAGTGGACGCATTTGGAACTCTGGCCCTGCTGCAAGCCTTGAGGTCCACCGGAATCAACGCCAAGTTCTACCAGGCTTCGTCTTCAGAACTCTTCGGAAGCGCTCCCCCGCCGCAAAGTGAGACGACACCGTTTTATCCGAGGTCTCCTTACGCCGTGTCGAAGATGTTCGCTTATTGGATCGTCATAAACTATCGAGAGGCTTACGGTATTTTTGCATCAAACGGCATTCTGTTCAATCACGAGTCTCCGAGACGCGGAGAGAGCTTCGTAACCAGGAAGATAACGCGCAGTGTAGCCAAAATAAGCCTGGGCCTCTTGGACTACGTCGAACTCGGAAATCTCGAAAGCCGTCGCGACTGGGGGCATGCCAGAGATTACGTGGAGGCCATGTGGACCATGCTGCAGCAGGACAAGCCCGGAGATTACGTCATCGCGACTGGGGAAGCGAGATCCGTGCGGGAGTTTGTCGAAGCCGCTTTCCACTATATCGGCAGAACCATCGTCTGGCAGGGAAAGGGATATGACGAGGTGGGTCTGGACGACGTGACCGGGCAAGTTCTGGTGAAAGTCAATCCCAAACTCTTTAGACCCACCGAGGTGGACTACCTGTTGGGTGATCCTTCAAAATCTAAAAAGGAATTTGGTTGGTATCCAAGGACGAAGTTCGACGATCTGGTAAAGGATATGATGGCTGCCGATATTGAATTGATGAAAAGACATCCTACAGCATGATTACGGGCAGTAGAATTATATGCAACCTGTGTTAGCGCCTTTTGCTTATTAATTTATTAATTTTCACCAAATTTTTATTGTATTTTATAATGTTTTTTAGATTTGATAAAGTTTATTTTTTATAATTTAGGTATTTTATTGTAGTCTTGTATCGATCACTGTTTTGAAATTCTTGATTGTATAAATATATATTCGCACGTACATAGCATAAAATAAAATTGTTCGTGGAAATTTTATTGAATCTCCTTGTTTTATTTTTCATTTAACAATATACGACGCGAGGAAACAAGACCATACTGTAATATGTCTTAGATACCTGCGTGGTATAATAGCGAAGGAATTGTTTTATCAGACGTTTAGCTGGTGATGTTTATGCGAGGCCTTAGTGCATAAAACAAGTCGTTGGGTGGGCGTTTATGAGACCTTTTTCTCCGCTAGTGGAAATAAACGACCCGCCTGGAAATTCCCCGCATCTTAGACCCAAGATTCTGCTCGTTCTAGCGGCAAGTCGCTTCTGTTCACTTTTGACACCTATCTATATTTATCGAACTATTTACCACTCTATTATCGGGCCACCTTGGATAGCTAATCGATGAGTTAATAACACAAAAATCTATCTACATAAAATGCGTTTTGAGTAGTTAGTATGTTTGAAGAATAAGAAGAAATAATTTAAAACGAATCTCATGTGTTTTAAGTTAAAAAGTAAAGCTATTTAAATGGTGTAATTATTCAATATTACTTAAAGGAATTCTAGACTACTGGACTTGTTTTTTTTTTCAGTTTTTATTTATAGTTCACTTTTTACGCAGTCAGGTATTTGTTTTTTTAAATTTACTTTTATGGTTTTTTCTTTTTAAAAGAGAAAATGTCAGTTATATGTATTTAAAACTGTAAAAATTTAGTTTGTTAGGCAAAAATCAATATGATTAAAACCTTGCTAAAAAAGTCCGGTTGAAATTTCCACACGGTTCTAATTATTTTATTTGACTTGTTTCAAAGAAAATAAATTTTTATTATACGACATAAATTACTTTCATTAGTGTCAAACGTTTTACAAAAAATGTCAGAAATTTAAAAAAATGCAAACTTTGATATCGCTTATCTCCGTAACTGTCGACATTTCACCCAAAGGGTAAAGAATATTTTTTTGAAATTTAATGAGTTTTAAAATTGAAAATCCGGTCAATAGTTGTGCAACTGATAACCGCTCTTTAAAACGTGTTTGTATGTTTTAATAAAATTTTACCAAAAACATATCGCCCATGATAAAACAATACCTCGCATGCCAGACTTTAGTCAAAATCAAGTTTTTTTGTGTATTTGTCTTTAAAATGTGTGGATATGTAATCTGGCCAAAGCTTGTATCTTAAAAACAATTATTTGCGTCTCTTATTCCATTAAATCAATTACTCGTATTCTATTTATTGTAAAGAATCTAGGTATTATGCAGTTTTTCGCCTCCCCTGTAAAATTAAGTGGCTTACGAGGTATTGTTTTATCATGAGTGATATCTATTTTAAAATCTTCAATCTAATTGATTATAAAATCAGTTACAATTTATCCACGTAAATCTCAATTTCAAGAATTGCGTGGTTTTGAATTGAACGAATTGTTTTTTTCTGTTTCCTTCAAATTGATTGTTAACAGGTATTGCATTAAAGTTTTCCATTGAAGTTAAAACAAGGATGTTGTTGGGTTTCAGTGCTACGCACATACATCTCAGTCAGGGCTCTCGGTTGGATTTTGACTTTATTAAAACACAGCGCCGGTTTAGACTGTCGGAATCTTAAGAAAATATTGCCGTGTTCATTACAATGTACAGGAAAATGTCGCGGCATTGAAGGAGGGAAGCAATTTCGTTAAGCCGGGGCAAGGGCAGGATCCTTCGGATCTTAAAAAGTTTCCCGCCACAAAGGGCCGCCATTTGCCGTGGTGCGGAATTTCGCAACAGAATTACGAGAATTTAAGTGGATTTGATGGCACGCTCAGGGAACCTTGTATTCCGCGCTAATGGAATTCATTCTACACTCAGAAGGGTCGTTGCGGGGCGGTTTTATATAGAAATCTCTGCGGGCGATACATTTGGCGCCCGCACGCCATTATTGTGCACGTAATCGTAAGGGTATCGCTAAAAATGTTTTTACTGCGGTCGGATTTCGGCACATGTTACGCGTCTGTTGGAGGAATTTCATTGTAGTCTTACAAATTTATCGATAAAACAGGGCGTATTGATGAAAAAAAAATAGGTTTACGTTTTTAACGATGCGTACGTAGCACCTCAATATTTTTACTATTTTCAAACGCTTGAGTTATGAAAATAGGAGTTTCTTTACGTTTACCCGGAGTGAGGCTTGAACCCCGGATCGACCTATGTTTTACCAGGCGAGTGTCTCAACCATTAGACTAACAAATATAAAAGGGTTTTTCGTGATGACCTATTTTACAATTAAAGTCGACGAAAAAATGGTCGAACGATGTTTTTTTACGAACGCTGCCTTAATGGTAAGAAATATTTGAATACTTTCTATAGAGAAGTTGTAGAACTCAAAAAGTTCTATAAAAAGTCCGCGACGACATATATCTATATGTTAATAAACAAATTGGTAAAATATGACTAAATGTGTGAAGCCGCGCGGGCACAGTTAGTACATAATAATAATAATAAGTTTAAATATTTTTTGGACATGATTGCTTTAATGCGGAAGTCCATTATTTTGGACCGGGGCGAGCCAGTGGCTGTATAGGATGTAACGCATGTATGAATATGTTACGGAATACAAATAGTGAATTACATAATGTAAAGTCATATACAATTTTATTGTACCCGAAGCTGAGAAAGCTGCGTGCTATGACTGAGCACCACTATCGCAAAACCTATACAGGATTATTTCGAAAACATTAATAACCTCGCAGGACTATATTGCTGCCTTGATTATGAGTCGAAAATGTTGCTATGACCTAAATCAATAGTTAAGGAGATATGCGACATCAATGTTTGCATTTTTTCTTCAATATTTCTGGCTTATTTTTTGCAAAAGGTTGGACTATCATTACAGTAACTTATATCGAATATGAAAAATTCATTCCTTTTAACACAAGTCAAATAAAAAAATAAAAACCCCGAAAACATTCCAATTGGAATTTTTTCAGGGTTTTTATCATTTTATTTAACTTGTATTGAAACGAATGAATTTTTCGTAATCGTTATGAGTTACTGTAATAATTTTTCCAAAGGTCCAACGTTTTACAAAGTATAAGCCAGAAATATTGAAAAAAAATCAAACTTTGATGTCGCATATCTCCATAACAATTGATATTAGGTCGTGATAGCTTGAACATTTTCGACTTATAATCAAGGCAGAAATATAGTCCTGCGAGGTTATTAATGTTTTCCAAATAATCCTGTATACCATTGTTTAATGCCAGTTTTGTTTTGATAGCTGATGAAATTGGGCATGTTTGTGTTTGGACCGTGGACCATGCATCTTCGATGACTCCCGTCAGATATTGGTTTGATTAATTCAAGCGTGTAGTTACTACCCACCTTCGTCAATAATTTGCATATTTTATTTTTTAACATAATGATCATCGGCATGGCGTACCTGATATATATGGTCCTAGTGTTATTTTAAGATATTATATAAAAGCATTTTATGATAGTTAAAAATTTTAGATTTTGCAGAACTTACGATTAAAAAATAAATAAAGTAGAAAATATAATTAAGAATTCTGTTATACATTAAAAAGTAATATGAGACATCAAATCACCGCGCAAGTATACATTGCTTGGATTCCATGGTCAACAAAATCTGTCACGTAACACGCAAAGAATATTGCGAATTTTGTTTGTGGTAAGCACATATTACACATACGTTACACGTTGTTAATTACGTTTATTAAAATTTAGCTTTTACTTATCATTATATATTAATTTTATATTATCTTAATAAAAAAATATTGTACTCCCTTATATTTTCAAATATAAGGGAATGTGAAATTTTGGCTAAAAATGCGAAAAAATTAGTTTGCCAGATATAGAATAACCGAAAAAAGGACAATTTATAACAATGTTTTTTTTTATGGAAAATCATAAATTTAACAAACAATATGTCATCTTGTCTTATTTTTCGAAAGTTAAATGGAAATTTGAATGCACTAAGACTGGTGATGGGCATGCTGACAATAGTCTCGTTGACCTATAAATTCCATACAGAATCAACAATGTAAATTTGACGATACCACAGGGCACTGCTTCGATGTAGGTATCTATATATTTTAAATATACATATTTTATTAATTTATTAATGATTTTGAATTAGACACCCTCCACTTTATTATGTGTAATTTACTTATCTTTTTTTTGTATCTGTATTACCTGTTATCTGTCAAAATCCCCCGAACTCAAATGTCATAATATCGAAACCGTCTTACCTACTACAGTATACATCTACAGAAAATATTTCAGGTTTGATACTATAACGTAAGTCTGGCGGCCGCTGGTTCCTACTCCATTAATATTTTCACCAAATTCGCAACGAACTAGCCTCTTGCAATCTGGATCAAAGATCAAATTCTAAAAAGTCCAATCTTCATTTTTTTCCGCCCAATCCAAGCGTCTGCAACATTTTCTCTGTTAATATGTGTTTTTTGCAGAACCCTTCGCTTAGAAACCCTGTTTCAATGGCTTCTCCCGGACACAGTCTTCGTTGACATTTTGTTTGGCTTGTACATAAATTGACCTCGACGTGTGCTTCGGTAGTGATCAAAAAACGATTCTGCGTAACCAAGAAAGTTCTTAGGTTTTCACGGCCACTCAGAATCCTCTAATTTGGGTCTTCTAGGGTATTATGCCGTGTTATTACGACCTTCCTGCGTAACCAACTTCGCAATCAATCTTCCTTTTCTGACAGTTGTAAGGCGCCTCCGACCGCTTCTTCTTCACTCCAGAGAGTCAGATCATGAACTTTTTTGATTACCTTCCTTACACTCAGAAAACCCTACTCTGAGAGAAATTTATCGATTTGAAAAATTTTATTGCGACAATGTTCGATTTAATCGAAATAGACAATAATTCAAATTTTTCATAATTTGTTAGCGATATTAAAATCTTATTTTTATAAAATTTGGGGTAACCGCTAAGTGCGAACTTTTTTGTCCACGGCTGTATATTAAAAAGTTCGTGCTTAGTTTGTTACCAAACTGATTAAAATAATAATAATAAAATTAAATTCGAAATCTATGTATACTATTTCATGGAAAGACTACAGATGTCTCTAGCATTGTCTCTTCAAATATGTGGAAGGTTTCAATTTGGAACATCTATACCTATAAAACTCAATGTCTGTTTGTCTGTCTGTCTGTCTGTTCTCTGTACAAATCCACACCGTTTGTCCGATTCGATTCAAATTTTGCATACTTATGCTTTGGGACCCGGCGGGTAACATAGGCAACATTTCCCCCCTATTCTCTTACCCCTTCCCCTCCCCCTGACCTATTTTCGATGCGAATCTGAACCGTTCGACCGATCGGACCCAATATTTGCATACTTATGATTTAGGACTCGGCGGGTAACATAGGCAACATTTTTCCCCCGTTCTCTAACCCCTTCCCCTCCCCCTGACCTATTTTCGATGCGAATCTGAACCGTTGACCGATCGGACTCAAAATTTGGAAACTTATTCTTTAGGACTCAGCGGGTAACATAGGCAATATTTTCTCCCTATTCTCTTACCCCTTCTCCTACCCTGATATATTTTCGATGCTAATCTGTACCGTTTTGACCGATCGGACTCAAAATTTGGAAACTTATTTTTCAGGACTCGGCGGGTAACTTAGACAACATTTTCCCCCTATTCGCTTACCCCTTCCCCTCCCCAGACATATTTTCGATGCAAATCTGTACCGTTTGACCAATCGTACTCAAAATTTGCAAAACTATTCTTTAGGACTCGGCGTTTAACATTGGTGTAATATCCTCTCTATTCTTTTACCCTTTCCCCTACCCCTGATATATTTTCGATGCAAATCTATATCGTTCGAATCGAGCCTTCGTTTTCCCTCATAAATTTATTTTAAACTTAATCCTTAAGCCGTGCAACGCCGGGTATGAACAGCTAGTAAATATATAAAACTTTTAAAAATGTTATAATGTTTAGAGTAGAGTGATCACGTAAGCCAGCTCATCAAGACCTGGGCCATCGTATAAAAGACTTTCATACACTTTTCTCATATAACTAGCTTCATATCTATGAGACTTCTATAATTTATCTTAATTAAATAATTGAATCGGTTACTTTACACACTTTTTTAAAAATTTCACCTCAAATTCGCTTTGCGTAGATTTCAGTCATACAGCAGTATCCATAAATCCAGTATCCACGTAGCTTCCGCCGAGTCCTGATTCATTTTTCCCTAACGTGTGCTTAAAACATTTTTCCCTAATGTGTACTTACAACATTTTTCCCTAATGCGTACTTAAATAATATTTGCAAACTTCCTTTTTGAAAAATATATCTTGTTGGAGATAATCCTTTGTCCGACCTGTATGAATGTTATTATTTGTGTTAAAGTTTTACGCATGGTAAAGTTCGTTGTGTATTTTCATCGTGTATCATTTTTATTATATCATTTTGTATCATCTTTTTTATTATTATTGTTTAAGTTTACTTAATATTTTAAACATATATGACACTCATTATTTGATTTTGATGGATTTTTTTGAAAATTTTACAGTTCAGTATAAGTATGAACTTTTATATAACGCATTGATATAGACTAATATTTATACAAATAATATTTGTTTGCGCAATGCTAAAAATGAACATAATTGTAATTTTGTTTATATTTTTACAATGTTGTGCAATTAATTTCTTCTTTGTTTTTTAATCAATGTCGGAAATTCAGTCTTTTGGAACGTCCTTCAAAGCAAACGCAAATGTGTACCGAAAATAAAATAAAAATCCTCCTATCTTCAAATACCACAATGTCATTTGTAAGGTCGTGTTTCATCATTCAAGTTTAATGTTTCTATGCTATAAACTATTTATAGTTGACGCATGTACAACATTATTGTCACATATGTAAAAATATTCGTGAGTTCGTTATTTTTTATTATGACCACAATTTTGTTTTACGTTGCGAGCCATATTTTATAACAATTCGATTCAATATATATCGTGAAAAACAACTTATTCTCATTTTACATAAAGTACATTTTTTGTTTACTCTTAAATTATTTCAAGTATCTGTATACATTAAGATGGTGGAATTTAGCTTTTTTATTACTGAATAGGATTAATATTGGTTGTATCTTAAGTCTTGTCAATGGGGAAATGAAATAAAACTCAAAATTTAAAGCATTTTTTTTATTTATTTTTTTTATTATTTTGTTTGATATTTTTGTAATATGTGAATATCATTTTTGTATAATTCTTTAAATTTTGATTTAAGAAATGACTGCAGATATAATTATAAAACTTAACATTTTTAAATAAAATAATATAAATTTGTCTTGATACCCTACAGCATTGGATTTCGACTAAAGGAAGAGCATAATTTTTCTTCAAGGAGCAGTCAAGAAGCAAAGGCTTAGAAGGAAGATTAGATGAAAATGAAGAATGTGAAGGTGATAGATGGCATGTGAAAAGTTCATTTACCGTCTAATTTACGTTACGTCCATGTTGATGGAATGCAGCCCGGGCATTAGGTCATTTTTGTATTTTTTCATTAGGTCATTTAGTATTTTTGTGAATAAATTAAAGTTTTAAAAAACTATTCATTTCCATAATTTTTGATAAATTATTTCTAGTGTAATAAGACCGCCTGCTCAGTGTTCCAAAATAAATCTTTAAAATAGTCCGAAGAACACTTTTTTGACTTCTTTCTTTTAAAGAACACTGAGTGGACAGAAGTTAAATTAATAATATAAAGTGATGTGATTTCATAGACTGTGAGAGACGGAGAGGTTTACTATATTTCAGTAAATTATTCAATTATTAGTTAGTGTGAGAGTACCCATAGTACGCACAATAAGTCCGTGTATTTATACACCTCTAAATCTTAACTGGTCACTCGATAATCATGAGCGGAGCAGTAATTTTATTGAAATTTGTTAAAAACGTTTGAAATTTGAGAAAACGATTGAAATTACATAAAAATTCCATAAAATTCCATACATTCATCAAATTCCATAAAAACGCAAAAAAAAAAGTACGAGTACATATTCGTAATGTCTGACGTCAGTAAATTAAGCAAGTTTTTTTATACATACATATTTAAATTAATATTTGTACTTACGATTTTTTAAATGTATTATTTGTTGTATATTGCATTCATTGTAAATATAAAAGTACTTTCACTATAAAAGCTTTTCACTAAAAATAAATATGAATTCCTTATAATAATATATATTATGTTCCAAAATTTTTTCTTTATGTTTCAGCGGCGTGCTATCAGTATTTTGAAATAATCTGTAATCATGTAGATTTTCTACTAAATAAAGTATGCATCAGCACGCGCCTAGATCTATCGTATCCATCTGAAAACATGAAAAAATACACTCATAAAAACTGTACATATGAAAATAATATATGAACTCTGTGTGTCATTATATTCTTTCTTCTGCGAGTTTTATTATAAGTATTATACATATTATTATTATTTAACACAAGCTGTTATACACATTAAGCCAATTGAATACTTGGCTGAAATCTATACTATAAATGAAAAACAGCGCTAATAAGAAATAAGAAAATGATGCAAATGATACAGAAAGAGTGTGATAATAAATAAATACTATTTGATCCAATAATAGGAGTACTTTAAAATGGTTTTATGTGAACCGAGAAGTACAGAACCCAGCGAGACGGTTTCCCGGCTCGAGAGGGCGCTCCGACGCGCGACGCCTCGCGTGTGAAAAGGCCGGGGCTCCGCGGAAAAACCTTTATTCGACTGGAAGTATTTTCCTCTATTCAGTGAAGATTGATTGTAATTTCTGGCCGAGCTGTTTGCACGCTCTCCGTATTTTCCGCGGGAAATGGCATATTTTCATTTCCCGCGCGAACTCGTTTCCCCCACTGAACTTAACCTCACATCTGCTTTTTTCACACCTGAGGTTTATCGCATTGTGGTATTTCGGAATCTTGTTCTTACCGCAATTTTATTTTATACTACGTAGCTAATCCATAATACGTTAACGTAATACTATGTATAAATAGTCTAATGTAGTTGAAAGATTGGATACCCACCCCATTCCCAGGACCGTTTTATGAGAGTTAGCTGACATATCAGTCCTACTCATACGTCGCCAGGTTGACATTTTTTTCTAAAGGCTATCTCCGTGCGAGCAGTATATAGGGCGACTCAGTAAGAAGAGGCCTGCAAAGTCCTATGACTGTCCCTCTCCCACAAAAGACACTCTTTATTAATACATAGTTAATATTTAAACTGTTAATATATAAAGACAAAGATGTTGAAATATACTGAAATAACTATAAGACTAATATATAAAATAGGCCAATCAAATGCGTCTGTGAAGAAAATATATGTTAATAATAATTACATAATTAGGTATATCAGTATAAAAGAAGAGCAAGAAACATAAAACAATAAAATAAGCAGTCGTAGCAGGTGCATTAGAGGAGGCAAGAATAAAAAAGAGAAACAAGATCAGTACAGTGGCTGTGATTGGTGGGAAAAGGACAGCGATGGACAGGGTAGGAGATGATGATCCACTTCCTATAGATTTCCTCTCATGAATGAGCATGCTTAAAATAAGCATACTGATAACGAGCAAGTGTGTTCAGATGTTAGACCATGCTAGTTTTTACCTGAGTACCGGCATATTATGTGTCTTGTGTAGATGTCCACTCTCAAATACTTTGATTTAATATCATGTTGATAAACATCTCGTAATAAAATGGTAATTTAATTACAAATGGAAATGCACGATCTACATATATTTGCCTAAATTAATACTAGTTCTATAGTAGTGATAGTATTTTAACCGGTTCCACAATAAACGTTATTTGAGATTTTTATATGATTGTATCGATGATTGGTAACTGATCATTTTCAATTTGACGGGCAACAATGTGTACTAGACAACAGTTAAATCTCAATTACCAATCGTCGATACAAAACTCAAATAACTGTACCATAAATAACCGGTTAAAATAACGGTTTGATCATCACTATTATATAGTGATGCCTTCCGTCGGCACTATGGAGGATATGAATGTATATAAACACGCCCAGTGGGCATGGGCCACTCGTGACTCCTCATTCTCTTTTCGAGTTTGACCCAGTCAGCTGTGACGCGCGTCCTTCCTCGCTTTTGAGGAACATAATAGGTATATAAAGTAACTATGTAACTCACTTGAATAAATTAATTTCAAATCTTTAAGGAGCTTTTCATCCTGCGATACCCGTGCGCCTGACTGCTTATAATATTTAACAAACAGCTCAAATATATATAAATCGCGGCATATCTACTTTTCACTCATAGAATACTGAAGGGAATCCGGATGCTAGGTGCGGGACTCCTTCGTTCGACTCCTAGCCATCGATGAGTACCTTCATCTTAAACTTCTGTGGCTCCATACTGGAGATATTGTCTTAAAACATGAAAATTAGTAATTTGTAATTTAAATAATTCTGGACGTTTAATCGAGCTGCATTGCGTGTTGATCCTGATAGTATTGAATTGTCGCTTTTTTTATTGAATTTCGGCAAAAACTTCGTAAAAATTACATATAAATTTTAAATAGCATTGCTGTAGACATATTTTGTTACAAAGTACTTACGCAATCTGATAACAAAATCATTTCAGTTTGAACTTTGGCGCAAACTTTGAGGTTAACTGGGTACTTAATCAGAAGTAATGATATAATTATGCCAGGGGAAGCGTTTATACGGCGGCGCTGGAACTACACGGAATGTATCAAGTATCAGATTCGGGAGACGGGAGATGGGAGACGATAAGATCATGTTCCGTCACCGAGAAGAGACCGTAGATGCAGAGAATGATAGCGAAGTTTCCACAACATTTCCGCCGAGCAGCTGACGCTCCTGGTCATCCATCAGCGGCTGTCAGGATTTTATTTCCTCTTGTTACCGCCGCCCTGTTATAACCATCCCCCTAGGTACAACCGAGGGATGGAAACGTTACTAAATACATACATATTCAAATGTATATTCCAATTTTTCAAAAATAACCAAGGGGTTTCTTGTAGGTATTAATCTATTCATGTCTACAAATCGAGTTTTAGCAATAATGCAGATTTGGGATGCTTTTTATCCCTGATATGAAATTATGTAGGTCTACGCTTAGTTACCCATTCTATAGAAAATTGAAATTAGACGAATTTTCGTATAGATGTGTTTATAAGTATACCAATTTGTTTTATTTAAATAATTTTCTGTGTACGTATATTTTTTATTTAGTTGCTTTTTACTTTACTGAACAAACTATTAATCACTAAATTTTATTTCATTTAGTATTTTACTTCAGAAAATATGTTTTTAAAAAGCAAAACAAAATGTACGTTGAATGATTGCTTAATCTTGTTCTTATTCTAGATTTCCTTCCCTACACATAAATAATTTCCTGAAATATGCTATATCAATACGAGTATACATCACTTTCTGCTGTAGATACTTGGTTTTATCGTTTTCTGGGCACCAAAAAATACATCTAAATTCCTTTCCAATTTTTCAGTTGCCTCAAAAACTGAAAATTCTACCTTCTATGTCTTCGAAATTGATATTATTTTCTCAGTGAGCTTTGTGAGTGAGACACCGTGAGCTTCTTTTAGAGCATTGTCATGATTAATACTTTCTTCGTTTCTGATATATTCACCATCGGAATCTTGTTTCCTTACAAGAATTTGGGTATTTTCCAAAGACGTTAGACTCTTCATCCAACGTAATAATACCGAGTTATTGAAGCTACTTAAAACGTTAAGGTTTTTAATTAAATTTATTTATACATGTTAATTGTAGTGTCCATAGCTACCTTTATTATTCGGTAAATTCAATGATTTTTTTACTTGAATAACGACGAAATAATACCATTTTCGATTCAATCTCCATCCAATTTTAAAACTGTACAATTCAATTTTTGGTAAACTGTTTTATCCATGTGACATCACATTCCTTTGTTTTCGGCGTCAGTTGTGACTGGTCGCATGTTTGTTGGTGTTTTATTCTCACTGGCGCGAACCTGAATGTGACGTAACAATCCAACAGCTTTTATGGTTAATTTTCAATATTGGAGTGGCATGATTTTAGAATTCGAAGAAATAATTGAAAATATTGATTTTATATGCTTTTTATTTTATTTTATTCAGAAAAAAAATCGTCATAGTGTGGCTTATGCGTACATCTACGAACGTTTAAGGAAAAAGTTAATTTGCTTTCTACGTCCCCCTATAAACAAAACATAAAAAAAGTGTGTAATTTATCTTATGTTTTATTATTAAATTAGTATTAAGTACCTTTATTTGTAAACAAGGATTTTTTTTAAATAAATAAATAATTTAAAAAAATATATATTAATTATTTTTTGAACCCTGGAAAATTTAAATTTCCGTCAATGTAAACCTAATGAAAAAAAAAAAATTTGAAAAGTTTATTCCATTTAGCGTATACAGATCAGATACAGTGCTTTTTAAAACGACCAGTTTACTTACATGTAGAGATCCATATTCCCTTGAGTGACCTTCAAAATGTATAAAAAATTCTGAAAACGGTACCGCAACTCAAAATATTCTTTTAGCATTCTTAAATAATAAATCATTCTGATATATCTGATAAATATTGTAACGAAATGGTAAGCAAAAGGAATAGCGCACTGTCTGAATCCCTTGTAATATGTCACAACACTATCGAAGGATCAAGAATGACCTATCGCATTCTAGAGTTATGTGCAATTTACGGGAAACATCTGGAGCAACCTAGAAGCGAGAAAACCTTCTCCACAACACTAGAAAGGAATATATTAATCTAGGAGGTTCGAAAAAACAACTTTTGGGTATAAATAACTGGACTGCATCGCGGCGCGGGGAGTTTGTTTTGACAGTTCGTTCGGTGTGAAGTGAGTCGCGAATCGACGGCCAGGTGTGCCCAGTCTTGAATTTCGGGGCAATAGATACCAACGAAATAATCGGGCGAGTACTTATCAATAGTGGCGAAATAAATAAGTGTGATAAAACTACGTGCGAGAATTGAATGTTCTACGAGAGATATATTAAGTGTTCATATACGAGTGATATATTGCGAAACAGTTGTAATTTAAAGAATAGCGGTAAGTTTAATTTGTGTTGAGTGACTTTATCCATTTAATAATTTATTAAAGACTATCGTTAATTCCTTTCCAGTGTTTTTATTTGACTCCCAAAGCCACGACGCGTGACAATATTCTAAATCTGCGTACTGGGCGCAAACCATTTCATTGGTTTAAAATACACCAATTCTTTAGAGCGAATATCATCCACCCGATCCTATTTATTGATAAGTTTTCTTAAATATAAAAAAAGGTGTCGTTTAATCACTTTTTGTTAAGAAATACATAGGTAGAGCAAGTGAAAACAGATTAATCGAAGCGAAAGATATCGGTAAAGTGTTTACATGGAGAATTAGATAGAATATTCTAGCAAGCGATAATTATGTGTTTCACAGACGAGTGTGATTAATTGCGAAATAATGTGAATAAAAGAAAAGTGCTTAAATTTAATGCGTGCCCAGTGACTTTGTGAATTTATTATATTTATTAATAAATCGATAAATATTTTCCAGTATTTGCCACCCACAGCCACGTTCAGTAACAATATTAAGAATATGGATGTGACAAGTATCCCGTGTACGCACCCCTCTATTTTAACAAATCAACTACTCTGTTGTGAAGCGATTTCCGAGAACACTGGCACAAACGATGTTTTTCGCACAAAACTATTCGCGATGAATTGGGAAATTTTCCAGTCCCTCGGTCCTAATTAAGATACTCGGATAAGCGAGCACTGTACTTGTGTGTTTTGTCCATTATTTTCCTGTCATAGTAGACGCTGCTTCCAGTTTGAGTGGGGATGCACCGACCGCACCCAGCCCTCGCAGGGCGCCGACCCAGATGGCCGCTGACGTTGACTAATTGCGCTCCGCGCGTCATCGGCTCCCGCGACGAGCATCGCCGATAATGAAGATTAATTGGGCGAAACTTGTGACCAAGTGTCGCCGGCTGACGGCCTTGTCGCTGACTTTTTTCCTACCTCGCTAACGAGTCGATCGGTAGCGACGAGGGGAACTTTAGAAAGAAAATTATACTCTAATTCCGTGTACTCATTAATGATCAATCTTTTCGTATTGTTGGATGATGCTTGCATGAAAATTCCGCACCATTTCAAGTGTGGATCACCCCCGAACAATTTAAAGTACATACTGCAGAAATTATTTTAGTATTGTTAAAAGTACAGAGATATTAGCATCACTCAGAAATATCACAATCACTATAAAACGTGTAATTTTTCATAACTGGATAATAACGATAGGCAGGGTAGAGATAGGTCGTTCATGAACGAACTGTTCTTTTAGAATAGATAACTTTAGTGAACGAACGAATGGTATAGTTCACTTTAGTGAAATACTGTTCATTAGTTCAGTAGTTGGAAATCAAATCATTCATACAATGAATGATGAAATTTTTGAAAATTGAAAGCACCCCTCCACCCACCCCCAGGGAGCGAAAATATTTTGGTTGGCAAGTGAACATGAGTGTTGAGTGGATGAAAAAATTTTTTTTGGATGTAGATAAAACAATCTTTCGAAATCCCACCCCCATGTCAGATTTTTGTTTTGGCAATTTAGGATAAAACGCTATTTGCCATTGAAAATCAATAATTCAAATGAACGATTGAACGATTTAAAGTAAAGACAAAATCACTTAATTGAACGACTCGAACGACAGTTCAGTTTACTGAATTAAAATTCTCATCTCTAATATCGATCCAAAACTGTATTAATATAATAAATACAGATTAAAATATGCTACATTCAAAACAACATAAAATTTATTTGAAAAACAATTTATTACTTTTTCCAATAACTAAACTACTTTTATTTTCACCTATCGTATAAACACAACAAATAAGTTTCGCTCGATCTTTCGCAATATTGAATAATTTAGCGGTAGCATTTTTAAACAAATTAGTTTTGTAAATAAGTAAAAATTATTTTGCATGACTTTTTTGCTAAGAATTCATATTTTTTGTATCCACGCATAAATATTAGAAATGATAACATTAACCTATGTTTGTTTGATTGTAATAGAGAATTTTAATAATTTTATAAAGGGAGATTTCGGACGGACTGGATATGATAACATCGCCTAGATAGTAATAATTAATGATAATGATTATCCGCGATTATAATTAAAAGATTCTACTGTAATTTATTTCGCTAATTTTTATTTATTTATAATTATTATTTTTATTTATCTACTTATTTTCTTTAGATTTTTGGAATGTCACTAGTCCCACAAAACGTCTTAAAAGACGTTTGTCTGCAGGTTCATTTTCACAATTTAATGTTACACTGTTACTAAATATCATTCATTGTATAACCATAAGAGATAAAAAACAAAAAGAATTTTTAATAAAAGTTAAAAAAAAAAGAAATTCTATGTACAAAGTAAAAAAAATTTATGTTCATTTGTATAAATGAATAATACTAATCTAAAAATAGCAAAAACTAATCATTCATGATCATTACAAAAGTACTACAGTTCATTATGTAATTTATGTCGTTTACTATAATAAATCCGAAATTCGCACTATTATTGCTACTATAGGATAGCAGTTGCTCGATCACCTTTATTAATTAGAGATGCACTGCCCCTATCAATAAATAATCTTGCTGTTGTGCTTTCAAGGAATATTCACGATTTATGTCAAACTATGCCTACCACACAAAAAGTTGTAGACACCTGCAGATGCATCACTCATTGTTTTCGTTGAAATTTCTGGAAAATTGTCTTGGTGTCTCGGTATTTTTTGCGAATCTCTAAAACCTAGAACAGGCCTACCTAAAAATATTTAAATCATCCTAATATTGTAACGTGTGATATATTGGGACACAGATTAAGGAGGTAGGTCTTTTTGAACGAAACGCATAATAATTATTTTTTAATAAATTTCATATCATACGAAAACTGCAATTGATGGCATCTGTTTTCCGCCATTAGTCCAGCTTACATTCAGCCAAAGTGATCTATTGTATAAAATGATTTATCATTGTCATCCATATTCCTGATTCATGTTTTTTAATCAAATAGTTTTTAATGTCGCTAGAATGAAGCTTTAGTCCGGCCCCATGGCATGCGACGCGGAAATGTTTTGTTAAAAATTGACGCTCTTTTGATTGCACACTTTTTATTTATTTCGGTATTACGCGGATGTTTGAAAGCTTTGGCATTTGCTTTGTTTTTGGCATTTCCCTTTATTTTATTTTTTATTTAACGAGACATTAACAGAATACTGGGTACAAAATACAAAATATATAATAAATAAAAAAGCAATACGTTACCTATTTCTATCTCAGCCCACTATCCCAATTACAAGTGTCTTCCGTCTGTTCTTGCAACATGCATATACATATTTAATGTATAAATGGAGTGTGATCATGTGTATACAATGCAATATGTTTGTCATTATAACGAATTATCGTACGGTTTGGAATGGAAATTAAAATATCCACCACAATCGTGCATCTGATCCGCGATACGCTATTTCAATATAATTCAATTTTTAATGTCGTGCTACATTTATTGATTTTTAAAAGTGTTAGTATTTTCAGACTGTACAGCCCACTGGATACGTAAACATAATTCTCTAGTAGTATGTCTTCAAGGCGTTGTTTTAAGCTTTCACTTCTGTCAAAGTCATGAAAATCAGAAGGATGAGGTGTGACCAGCGTTGCTTCAGTCCCTTGTTTGATGTCTCTATCTTTTAATATTCTCCTCGTAAGTTGGTCCACAGCGAGGTCACACAAAAACTTAAATATCGACGGATATTACCAGCTATAACTGAGTGTTTTTAACGTATACATGCTTCTATATTGCGAATTTTTAAATGCATTTTTTAATTTATTTACCAGTCCTCAGATTTGTTTTGCACGGATTTGTTAATTAATTATTCTAAGGGTTTGTGAATAAAAACATTTTGTTTCAATAATTTGAGTTTAAGTAAAGTTAAATTAATTATTCTAAGCGTTTGCGAATAAAAACATTTTGTTTAAATAATTTGAGTTTAAGTAAAGTTCTCTATTGATGATGAGTAGCTTATTGGTCTTGTGGTTAGGACTCTCACTTCGTGATCCAAAGGTCGCAGGTTTGAATCTCACTTCAGACTAGCACGTTAGTCCTATTTTCATAGCACAAGCGTTGAGCTTAATTTGAAAATAGTAAGAATATTGATGTGACACGTTTTCCGTGTTCGCATAAAAAATTAAATAAATCTGCATCTATTTAGGATTACTGTTTTATTTACTTATTTTTATATATTATTTGTAACTCTATCTTAGTATACGGAATATTAGGGTGGGGTGGTACTTACAAAGTTGGTCTAAAACCAGTGGATAAAGCACAAAAAGTTCTACTGAGAGTTACAATGAAAAAAACCATTTCGACATCCAAATGAATGTCTCTAAAGAGAGTTTAGGGTTTTGGATACTAGACAAATTTATATTCACAAAGTAATTTTACATGGTCGTAAAAATATAAATAGTTATGTCCAATTAAACCACCAACACCAAACTAGAAAGTCTACCAAAGGATGGCCAAGAACTGACAAAAAGAATTTGAAGTTAGAACAAAGGCATTATGCATATCTAGGCCCAAAATATATGATTTGATACCGGATAACTTTAAAAAAATGAGACCACATGCTCTAAAAAAAAATTAAATGGGTGGCTCATTGACATAGGACGATAACTATCTGAGAAAACCCTAAAATGAATTTCTGTGTAATGCTGTGTATTTCTTCTCAATATTTTTTGCTTATTTAAAATTTTTATTATATATTTTGTAATTAAAAAGCCCTTAGAATTATACCGATAATTCAACGGATGCTTACCGATAATTCTGTATTTCTGTTTTTAATTATTTAATCAAATTTAAATTTATTATATATTTGTTAATTTTAAAAAATCCTTGTAATGTATACTAAATTATATTTTTGAACTCTTTTTTGTTCTGTAAATAGTCGACTACCTTCAAACAGGTAATCTCTATTAGGCAGTCGAAGTGTAACATAATACAAAATAAGGTATGAATAAAATTTATTATTATTTTATTATTATTATTATTATTATTATTATTATTATTATTATTATTATTATTATTATTTTAACGGTGCTAAAAAGAACCAGGTACTCATGTCAAGATCACAACACTACCAAAGATTCCAGAACGGCCTAGCGTAATCTACGGCTTATGGGAAGCATAGAGAAACATCTACAAAAGCCTGAAAGCCACGAGAGGGTTCTCGTAAGCACTGGAAATGTCTGGAGGTTTCGATTTCAGCATTAGCCAATATAAATAGGACCGCACACGGGAGTAAGGATGGTTGTATGTTACGAAGGCCAGTGGGGCCAAGCGAGCGGTAATTCGACAGCGAGTAAAGTTTATATTTACGAGTGATAAATTTATGAAATAGTTCATTTAAATAATAGCGTAAGTCAAATAGTGTTAAGTGACTTTGTTGGATCGATTAATTAATTAATCAGTAATTAATAAATCCGTTGTTAAATTTCAGCGTTTTCATTAATTACTCCTGCAGCCACGACACGTAACATTATTATTATTATTATTATTATTATTATTATATATCCTACGCAGAATCTTCCTGCTGTAATTCGTAGGTTTGTTGAAAATTACATGTAACCAATGGCCTGAGTACCTTCAAATAAATTTTTTTACCTATAAATAAATTCAAATTAAAATTCTTTCTTCATAAGCGACAGATTTTATAATTTAAGAAGCCTCGTATCTCATAAAAGTTCTAGTATACTTGTAGAACTGTACATTTTTGTGAGAAATAATATTTGATTTGGTCATTTTTCATTTCCGCCGTCACTTTTTTATAATTCTTTGTCTTCTTTGTTGTTTTGTTGTTTCCTTCATAATTTATCTTTTTGTTAAATAATCCTTTATATAATAATTATTTTTGTTATTTAAATAATGTAAAATTAAAGAGAAGTATTTATTATAATTTTATATATTTATATTAGTTATTTTAATATGTAAAAATAGCAGATTAAGTTATTGTATTTTTTGTTTATTGTTTATTTTGACAGTTTGTAGACATGTCTTGTATAACAAAACATATTTTATTTTTTCTAACAATCATATAATAATTATTTAAAATTATTATTGTTTTATAACATACAGATAGTACTGCAAGTCGAGGAATTAAGGTAAATCCGGCACAATAAAATATAATCAGCTTCAAAGACAGCAGTATCAATTGGACGTAGTTATGCAGAAAGCGACCAACCCACAAAATGCTAAAAATAAGTTATAAACGGTCTTGAAATCGTCCAAGTGCTATAGTTTTTTATAAATTCAGTATTTTTCCAACCAACATCACAGCCATTAACGTTAAATTAAATCATAAAATGTCCAAGTGGTTTGACTGTTTTCTGCGGCTTCAAATTTATAAATCATTGGCAAACAAAAATATTAATTGAAAACATCCATGTGGTATGGATGTTATGCAACTTTTTAATTATATTGTTACTATATGATGATAATTTTATAGAAAACATCCAAGTGGATTGAACGTTTTCTACGCCTCAGATAGTAGGTACTGTTTGTAGAAAGAATGAGACATTTTGTAGAAATAATCCAACCATAATAATCTTCGTAAATAAAAGTTTTTTTCTTATAATGAGACCTATTAAAAAAAATGTGCAATAATGAATAAAATATCCATGTATTAGGTTTTTGTAGATTCAAATTTTTATGAGCCATTTTCTCAATTGCATGTTTTTTGGTTGATCGCTTTCTGCATAACTACGTTTCATTATAAAAAAAAGATTAATTGAGACCCGATTCTGTCGTCTTCTCAAGACATGAAATGAATTAAAAACTCTCTGGAATGTAGTGAAGTAAAAGCGCGCGACTAAATTACATACAGTACCTACTTTCAACTTATTGAGTTTTTCTCAAAGTCTTTCTTCTTCAGACAATTTATTTTAAGAATAGCCGACAAACAAACTGAGAGAATTTTCCAATCATACCTGAAGACCAGCTAAGCCCGCGGTCCGCCGAGGGTTGGTTTTGTCGTCAATAGTGTCAGTGGGCAGTGTGTTCATAGTATACAACGTTCTTCCATCCGTGGCAGTTTGGGAATAGCCAATAAATAATGATGTAATATTTCAAATATAAATTATTTTTATGATATAATTACAATTTAAAAAATATTTTAAATATGCTCGAGTTGTAAATATCTAAGATTAAAAACGGTTTATTATTCTCATGTAAAACCTCGTATATAAAAAATCTCGTGAACATACGTTTTTTTGTTATTCTACTGTATTATCATCATCAATATTATTACCATGTTATCGGCCATTTTCAATCACTGGACTTATTGTTCCACCGGACTTCCATGACTGTCATTTTCTTAGGTCATCTGCCAGTCTTCGCCGTGTTACTCTCCGATAATTTCGTATACAAAATACAATATTATTATTTATTATAATACATACTTAATACAAGAATGTGAGAATGTTTTTACGATTGTAATTTTTTATATGGCAACTAAAACAGGCCTGCCAATTTGAGAAGTGTGACATATTTTATTATTCTTTATTTTTTTATTTTAACTGGATATTACTTTTTTATAGAATCTATCTTATTAGGATCTATGTTATAGTTTAAATGGAAATCTTTTTGGATATTTTGTTATTGCTTGTTTATATTAAACTTCCATATCTACTTTCCCATATAAATGGCTTCGTCTCTGTGAAACATCTATAATTTATCTTAATTGATGATGATCCCTCTGGGAACAAAATCCAATAATTATAACGTATTCATAAAAAATATTGTGAATATAAACTAGTTAAAAAAAATGAGTAAAAAATTGAAATAATTTTCAGTTGTATTCTAGTTTATTTTTTAATAATAATGTTATGTTATATATTAAATTAATATTACTTCATACTCTAACCAAAAAATGGAATGTTTCATAGAAATGATAAATTTTTAAAAAACAAAGTGGTTAAAAACCATATATACAACATCCAAAAATTTGATAGATGTGTGGGCTTGGGTGGAATCGTAAACGTTAAATTGTGTAAAGTGATCACTTAAGCCGGCCATATGATATGGTCGTAGTTAAGCACTATAAATACCCAACTCAGCTTCCTCACACCTTCTAGTAGGCTATTATACTCATTTATTCTATTATATTATTTATTATTATTATACTTATTTATTTATTATTAAAATAGGACTAACTTGCTAGTCTGGAGTGAGGTTCGAACCCGCAACCTTTGGATCATGAGGCCAGTGTCCTAACCACAAGACCAACAAGCTACTCTTTTATTTTAATTTTGGAATATCTATTTCTCTGTATAATTATTAATCTTGTTATATCTCCTTCATTACACAGCTATAACATGGTGGGGCAATATTGAAAATGAGGAGTAATTATTGATATGTATATATATATATATATATATATATATATATATATATATATATATATTATTTTATGGTTCCTTAGAATGATACTTTCTGTGCAATTTTCTTTGTTAAGTATTCAGCATGGTTTTTGAATTGTAATCTAGAGTGTATAATTATCCCCAAATAAACAAATCGTGCTTAAATAAAACTACATGAAATGGGAATTGCGTCTTGTACGTTTCTCAGAATCTGCCAAGAAATCATGTATGCCCTTCACACCTCCCCATCAGTTCTGCTCGCCGCTCGCCATTGTCGTGTTCGCACCTTTCCTCTATTACTACCTCGCACAATACCTTCCAGAGATTTCCTTTCAAGCGAACAGATTCTCCCTGGCAATTATTTTGAGGATATGTCAGCCGCACTCGCCCTCATTTGTCCAGCCCCGCGCCGCAGTAATTGCAAGAAATCCTTTGTCCGACATTTTTGTACGCCGATGGCTGTCGGCTTTGGTGCAACTTGTTTTGGCTGTTATGACAGCCGACGACGCAATTTTCCACCATCTGGGAAAATGGTCGAGCCATCGTCACTCCACGCGGGTTGAGGACTCGTTACTGAGACTTCTGTACCAGATGGTGATCCGATATAATTATGTAGGTGGGCTTTATCAAAAATATAACCTATAAAAATAAATACTCAACCCGATTTCATTATTATTGTAAATTTGTTTAGCTTCACGTTTAAACGCCTGTGAAGAATTTCGTTGCATGATTTTACTGCAAGCTTTCCGTGCCGATGTAATATGTTCAGGCATGTACTTTTTTGTTTACGTCGTTTAATTTATGAATGTTTTCGAATGAATTTACGAACCATTTCTATAAATAATATATACATAAATATATTGTTTTATCATCTTTTAATTTATGTATTTTATCCAAGTATTTTACAGGTTTTTCTTTCTGTTATATAGTAAAAAAATGTAATGTCGTATTAGCCTTACTAACCAGCTTCATCTATTATTTTGATATATATAAAACATATATATAATATGTAAAACTTACAAATTTCCATGTATTTCACTTAAAAATACTGAAAAAAAATTGATCACATTATGAGTTATTTTCCAATTTGAGTCTCGATATATTCAAATAATTTTTGTCTCTCAATAGATTTTAACAATATTTTGGAAACCCTTTTTCGAAAATCTAACAATGCGCGTTTTCAGTTATTTTTTGACAGTGAATTTTGAATGCGCCTTAGTTGATAATGGAAATGACTTTGCGAGCTGAAAACAATCGCGGTGACCAAAAATTTTATCACAATTTTATTATTTGTTCAAGGCGAGTCCCAACACATACAATTTTTCCCCATGTGTTCTTTAAAATCCTACACAAAAGTCAAACAATTTATTTTCAGTCAATAGATTTCAGTACTCCTTTTACTCATTGAACAGTTTTAAAATATGTAATGATTTTTATCGAAATCTCACGGTGGAAATGAAGTTGCAAGTGAAAAATAATTTAATTGACTTTATACATTATGACCCGAGATAGAATTTCAGGCAGAATAAGCTGTACAAATTTCATGACCAGAACCACACCGTTGGAGAGTTTTGTTGTTTCGCAAAAACAGATTTTCCGCATTGTCATTAAGATTAGAAATAGGTACCTGCTCCGGGTACCAAAAGGGAAGTTACGCCGCTGATGAAAATAGAGATCTTTACTATCTCGTTGCTTAACCAAGCAATCTAATTTTAAGAAGAGGAAACGAAGATGAATGTGGTAGAAGCTTGACAATAGAAACCAGGATTAGTGTAGATCTAGTGTTGCTGTTACTAAATTTGTAATGAAAAAATATTTTCAGATCTTAATAATTTGAATTAGGACAAAGTGATCCTCTTATCGCCTACCATCGGGTTTCAATATTTTTATCTTATTAAATTTAAATTACATTGTACATAAAGGTGTTAATTACAATATCATAATTCGCATAACAGAATGAGAATATTAACGCTTACCCACTTTTAATAGACAATTTAATTCTATTAATTATGTATGGCGTAATATGTATGACAAATACATTATGAAAGAGTAAAAAATGAACAAAGAAGAGAATGTAAAGCTGAACTTGGCATAGAGAAAAGAATTTTGAAAAAAGGTTCGCTTAGGTGGTTTGGGAATGTTGAGCGAATGAATAAGGAATGAAAGATATATAACGTAAGTGTTGACAGCGCCAGAGAGAGAGGGCGGCCGCGGAAACACGACCGTGGAAGGTATGTCCAGGTTAATCAGATACTGGAAAATCATTCTGATGTATGAATGTGTACAAAGCGAGAGTGGCGTTCCATTCGCCTTACCTACCTCCTGCGGTGAAATGGTAACGTAGGTACCTAGTTACTTAGCCCTACAAGTATTTCCGAAATGTCACTTGATATTAATGCCAGAGACAACTGGCTTGCCTATTGGTTTATCCCCTTTTATCCCAATTTATCCCAACACTTAATAGATGAGAATAAAACGAGATGTTGGTTTACGTCGGTGTTCGGTGTTCATTGTACTTAAATAAGGAGCTTTGTATATTTTCACGTATCTCTCAAAGTAAATACCTTTATTTGCGGTGTCCGATATCTGTAATGCCTTTAGAAAAGAGATTAATTTCTTCAGTGCCTTCTTATCCGGGCAGTCTAGTTTGACGGAGCTTCGCTCTGCTGCAAACATAACCTTACGATTCTCACGCTTCGACTAAAATTACATCAAATAAGTACTAATTCTGCATTTAAAGGTTATAGAAAAAAGATTATTTCATATGCACTTAATCAATTTCTTCTCCCGCAGCGTCCTGATGTAAAATTATGGCAAAATTGTCATCGTCGCGTTGGACCGTAGAAAAGAGAAATATCGTATTTATATTTTGACATTTGACGGATAACCATCATGTACTTTTTTCTCCCTATCACCACACCACCGACGCATACCTACGTCACGTTTATTTTTTATTTTTGTTATCTTATTCAGTGTTGGGTTAAAGATCTTAAGATCCCAAAATGGCTATTTTCGGAATACGGTCGAATACCGGAATTTTTCTGTAGCCCGAAGCTCGGTCTTTTGGTGCGGATACACGGCGCGCGATGGCGTACCCGACAAAATAAATGGCTGCAAAATATTTTCCGATAGCGGATAACAAAACCCCAACGCAACTAACTAACCGGCAATTTTCTCGGAAAGCTCGCCGCGGCTCGCCTAGCCGTGGGTCGGAATCCGTTCGTGAGAAATCCGCCAACACGCCACCCGAGGCGGCATCGCTGGCTCGCAAAAAATACAATGAAAATACATGAAAATTCTGATGGTAGAGATACCGCAAAATTCCGCCATGTCGATTTTACGTGCACCCTGGCGGCAGATGCAAAAAACTTTATATTCCATTAATTGGCCCGGATCACCCTGTCAATACACGCCATAAACCCAACAAAGAATGAAAGGTTACCGACTCCATTAGCGATAACATCATTACCAAGCAGATGGATTTTGGTATCCCTTTAAAGAGAACACTATGATCAATACTCCTGCCATTTCTCCTCGGCATCTGTCATATTTTATTGGTTTTGCTTCTCGCGAAGTGCATTTTTATTCAATTTTATACCGGTACGATGCCGTGTTTTCGCTCAAGCTTTGAAGAATTATTTGAAGAATGTTCTTTATTCAAATCGACAAAAAATTAAGAGTAGGATAGGTGTACCCGAAAAATTGCGTTTTTGGCTAACTAACTTAGTCAGTTGCTCCATGTAGGGATGAAAAAAAATATCGATACATATATCAAATCGATATTTTAATAAAGTTTTGAAAATAATCGATATATGTCGTGAAAAATATATCGATATTTTTCGATATTATTTTTTCCAAAAATGTAACAAAAGTAAGGGAAAAAGTTTTTGGTGACATACTAATTTGATACTCGAAAAAAACATATTGATATATCGATCTTTTTTACCCATTCCTAGCTCCTTTTTTGCCGTCTTGATTGCACGTCTTTTTCTCTGAAGTATTTTATTTTATTCTCTCCGAACATATTTCGCGCATAAAAGTTTTCTTAATTAAAGGTTAAATTAGTTTCTCCAAAAAATTTTGCAATCGCAACTATCAGAAATATTTTTACTATTTACGATAACATGTTCTTCAATGCAAAAAAAAAGGTTTAATCAATTTAAATCGGTCGATTTAGGCCCGGTTGTTTTAAGTTGGATTAAAATAAAAGTTCGTTTAAAGAGCATAGATTTTTACGGAAACGGATCGTTTGATTGGTGGAGAGTGCAAAAATCTATGCTTTAAACAATCTTTTATTTTAATCCAACTTGAAACAACCGGGTCTTAGACATGTCAGAAATATTTAAAAAAATTTAAACTTTGGTGTTGCTTACCTCATTTACTGTTGACATATCATTTAAGGTGTTTAACCTAAAGTGTGAATAATATTTTTTTTTAAAACTGAACGTTTTTTGTTATTGAACGAAAGTTTTTGCTACTATACGGGACATTCTGTATACCCAACTTGACTATGTAGGTTACTGCTTGTTTTTTTGTATACAGAATAGGTACTTGTGAAAAACTAAATTGTGAACTAATTAATTGTAAAGTAAGCCTGTCTCAACACAGATTCTTCTAGTGAGAAAGGCATTATCCAACCAAAACTGTTTATCATTTTTTGTAGCACTTTTTACTGTGTTTCACTTTTGTCACAAACTTATTGACAGACGAAATGAAAGAAATTATATATTTGAAAGAACAATCTTCAAATTGCATCTTATATAAATAAAATATTCAAGTAGTCCTTTTTGTCACCCGTTGTCGATGTAATAAACATGATTTATTAACTTGACTGAGACGGAAAGGCAAAAAAACATCTTTGAAAAAACAATCTTTCACAGCAGTCAATTAAAAACAAAAAAATTTAACAATCATCTCGCTTTTGGCCTTTTTTATTTAGACTGGCTTTGCCTCGTAGAAGATGGCGCTGGGGGAGGCGAGGGTTAAGTAGAGCATCCGGCGATGGTAAATGACTCGAGCATCCGCTGGCTGCCAGGATCTAGGCTGCTGGGGCGATAAAGACTAATCATTCGCCGGATATGTTATGACGGGACAAGTTCATAAAGTAGCGAAGTTTGTTTGTGCCATATTCCGTGTTTGTGCAACGAGAAATACCGCCGCGTCTGTTTGTTTTTCGAACATGGTAATATTATTCTCAATCTTGGAAGTGTTGCAAGCGCAGGGAGATAGATGCAGTAAGTAATGAAATTAGTCTCAGAAGAAGAATACGGTGGTGGCAGTGGCGTGCACTGCATATAAAAAAGCTGTACACATATCTGCAAAATAAATCTAAATTACCGACAAGTCCAGGCGCAAATAATCAAAGCAAAGCTTTCCCAAACTAAACAAAAAAAAAACGCCCGCGGGGCCTAGCGCCAAGCAATCGAAGATAGTCGTTATAAAATAACTGCTAGTTATTTTATAATACAAAATATTTTTCACATTTTTCTTAATAACTGATCTTACAATATACTAGGTGCGTTTAGTCAGAACATTGTAGTATGTGTTATACTTAAACATAATTATTACCATATTATTCAGACCATAATATTCTATTAGATAAGTATCTAATTTCGTTTTTTTTTTCAAAATATGTGTCTAGCTGAAACTTAAGATGTAATATTCTGACAGTACGTCCTAAATACATAATAATAAAATTAATATTAAAAAAAACGAGAATAAACAACACTGTTTTATTCCACTATATATATATAGTAGAACAAAACAGTGTTGCTTATACTAATTTTTTTTAAATATTAAAAATGAATTTCCGCAATGTTACAAACAAAAAACTTGAAAAAATAAAATAAATATTTTGCGAGGACAAAAATTAACTCACGCAGGTATATTTTTTTACAAAAACATGATTCTGAAATATTGTATTTCTTTACAATCTCAAGCGACAATACAACCTATCGTATTTTTAACTGCCGATCAGCTTAACCTAAGTCTATGCCTGGTGCACGCCATTGAATGGTGGCCACAATCATGCTTTGAACCGTGAAGTAACGAACGAAGAAAAACATATCGAAATATTTATTTATTTTATTTTGTTCAGGTTTTGTGTTTTCTGGTGTATTATGCCAAGTTGTTACGACCATGTGTTGACACATCAGCCCTGAATGGACCCTGCAATGAAACGTCGGCCCGAAAGATCGTAACAACATGACATAATCAATATATATATATAAAAAGAAACCCGTGTTTCCCTATCCGCCAAGTTTTCTCCACAACCAGCCACAACCACCCACCGATGGTTATGGTGGTGGATAACCCTTGGTGTCACATCGAAAATATGCGAGTTTGGTGGGGGTGGCTGTGCGTGGGTGGAAGTGGGTGACGAAAATGTGCTTTCTAGCACAGGGTTTTGTTATGGGAAGGCCGTAAATGCTTCAGATTGTTTCAAAATAGGCGCGCTGACTGTGGCGGTGAGTCTAGAAGGTTCCGGAAAAACCTGCTCTAGAAAGTTCTGGAAGGACAAGGTTCTAGAAAATTCCCGAAAGGTCTATAAGATTCTAAACTGAATGGCGGAATGGGTCTGTGTGTTTAGAAGGTTCCTGTACTTTCGAATTTCTTGAAAGTTCTGCAAGGAGAACGTTCTAGAAGGCTCGCGAAAGTTCTATGACGATCCAAACAGTGTTCTAAAAATCTACGCGTGCGAAGCCGCGCGGGCACAGCTAGTACCCCAGAAAACACAAACCTGAAGATTCTGAGTGGCCGTGAAAACCTAAGAACATTATTATTTTATTTCATTTTGCTTGATAACAAACATCTTTTTTTAAATCACAACGGCTAAATTATTTCCAAAACCTACAGCATGGTAGGATTCATACTACGATCCTAGAAATAATAAAAAAAATCCTTATTCCTTAAAAATACTAATTACATGTGATCGTAGACATTTAGAGGATGCACTTTCGACCTGGAGATTAGAACAGGTTTCTTCACCACTTTAATGGTTTGACTGGTATGTCTGTTGGCTCTTTTCTGGAAGCAGCTAACTTTCACAATATGAAAACTGCAGCTCTCCCTATAATCCATCTAAACTAACCTGACCGTGCTTTTCTACGTTCCCAGAAATAGAACAACTTATGAACGAAATTCCTTCATCCACCGTTCATGCAAACCACATAACTATAATCTGAACCAAATCGATTTTTTTAACATTAATCTCGTTACACTAAAAAACATGAATTACATGTAACTACTCGTAACTCGGTGTCATCACCAAATCTAAAAATTGTACAGAGATGAACTAAACCCCTTCTTTAGGCGAAGGATTGGGACAATGCGAGAGAATGTCCACTTTCGCATATATTTAAGACAGATTTATAATGCAGTTGAAGCATTTATTCTTGCATAATTAAACCCCTTTATAAACAAAACGTATTTTTTGAAATAGACGTTGTTTTCTTAATTTTTTTTAATTTCATTCCAAACCGAGTCGCTTAAAAGTAAAAACGTATTTTTTTCATAATGCGCTAGTTATTTACGAAGACATTATACTTTTTAAGAGCATTTTTATTTTGACCTTTTTTAATTATTTCCAAAACAAGCTCGTACTAATTTTTTTAAACTAGTCAAACGTGTTGGAACCGGACCGTGTACCAAGAAGTATACGTTAGTTCATGTCTTTAAATTTTGGTGGTCTGTGATTTACACATCATATTGCTTTCTCCTTCATAACCCTTATACGAACCCTGTCTCCTCCCCTCTCTTACACCTATTCCTATTTCCATGTCTTTATACTTTAAGCAGTTGCATAGTGCTAAATAAAAAAGTACCAGGGAGATATTTAATTTTAACGCCCCCCTCTTCAAAATTAGCAGAAAACGAAATACCTGTAGGCAGTAAACAGACCTCCAGGAAGACAGCTGGTCATCCAGCAGGGGCCGAGAAACAACAGGACACAGTCCCAACACAAGCAGAGGAAGAAGATTTTGGTCATCAATTAATTAGCCTTTTTTAAACACTAAAACTATGTCCGAGTTAAAACATGTAAATTTAGGGACGTAGGTTTATTTAAATTCAGTTCACATATTTATCTGTCTCTTTGTAAATGTGGTCAATGGTTTAAAATAATGGAACACCGCCGCGCACCCAGATGTTCCAATTCTTAAAAAAAAATCCTATAAATTTCCTCGTAATGGCTTTCACGTTGTGTGAAATGCTCCGGATCTGTATATTTTTGCATTCTCGTAATATCCGTCTGCTATTAATTTGATATACAAAATTCTATGCGAAATATTTTGTGTTAAAATATTTTTAAATTTACTTGATAAGTAAGTTTCATGTCATAATAAGTACCCAAGTACCACTACACTACTGCCAAATGAATAATTAGATTCAATGAATCAAATAGCGAACTCGAGCGCTGGCTAGTGGAGTACTTAAGTGAATTATTGTGAAGTGGTTTCGTGTGTAATTATCCGAAATAAAAGAAGCAACAGCAGTGAATTGGAACTTTTCCGGTAGGTACTGTGACAATAGATAAGATTTTAGTACCTACCTGTATCGTGTCGCATTTGGAATTTTTTTTCAACATAGGATAATACGTTTTAATATTGCGCCAAAAGTAGAACATTATCACATTAGAAACTTTACACATTTTGTAGGAGGTGCACGGATAAACTGTAATATATGTATGTTTTGGGTACTTTGTAGATACCGACAGGAAAGATATTTAAAAAAATATATAAATGCAGGGTCGACGCTGCTGTTCTGTGAACATGTGTAAAGGGTGTTCCTTTCTTTGTCTTGTGAGTTAAACTACAAGGTTAAGTCGGAGCCACAGTCGAAATCGGTAGATTTTTAAACAACTTCACAGCTTTGGATAAATCGTTAAATGTAAAAAATTATTAAAAATGATTACTTACGGAGTACCTAGGTTCAAGACAGAGCGAGCTATTTTATGTAGGTACCCAGCGCACAAGCGCACCGACTGTATTACGAATTCTATACATAGATTGCACCGCCTAGGCAATCATTACAGCTCTGTTAATATATTTAAAGCTAAATCACTATACTATACAATGCAAAAGAAAAATCTACTTTGCATATTTTGTATAGGTAGTTTGCCTATATACTTAATCAATCATTTATTGAATTTTTTTTTTTTTTTAAAGAAAAATAGAGATGCGAACACGGAATACGTGTCACATCAATATTCTTACTATTTTCAAACTAAGCTAAACGCTTGTGCTATGAAAATAGGACTAACTTGCTAGTCTGGGCTGAGATTCGAACCCGCGACCATTGGATCACGAGGCGAGTGTCCTAACCATTTATCTTGCTAATACTTTCATATTTTCTTATGTACCTATTACTTATTGCATTAATATTGTTGATATATATTTATTTTATTTCCTGCTTATGTAGGTACTTAGATAGCTATTTTATTTTAACAGTTCATGTTTCACATTTCATTTTTCAGGATATGTGTCATTAATAAATAAATATTCGTATTATAAAACAAATTAAAAATCTATACAGATTGGTCTAATTTAAATCATTTAGCACGGAGAGCGTGAATGATGTAATATGAATTTCTCAAAGTTTTCTAAATTAGACTTTCTCTATATTTTTTCATTATTTTCTCCATTCGTCAAAGAAGGATGGCAAAAACATAAATATTAGAAGTTACCGAGAACAACTGAAACTCTAATCCATCACAAAGCGTCCGTCGATCGCGGTGTTCCATTCCTCTCGAGCCATATTCCCCAACTCATTGTCACACGAAATCACTTTATTTGTTCAGACTAATGGAAACGGAATTGTATTTGCTGAAATGTTTCCACCGATTGAAGTGTTTTTATAAGGGCGGAATAAACAGTGCGCCGGAAACAGCGTGGAAGCGATTCAGAAGTCGCTTCCGATTTTTCTGTAAATATGCCTTCATAGGGCGCTCTCTGGCGCGGAGTGCTTTCTTCTGCTCCCAGCCGAAAACAGCTCTCTGAAGTGGATCCACAAAGTCACTCCTGCGACGCCGACACCGACTTCTGTGGACCAAAGTAAATTAAACTTTTCTTGTTCCGCGTGCATCTTCCTTTGAAAAATAAACCCTAAAAGCTTCCGTTGATGGGGATTCTAATAGGGCGCTGCGATACCAGGTTTGCTGTTGCTTTAGATGTTAGCCCGCCCAGTTGCCAGGTCCGTAAATATATTAAACATTTGTCACAAGAAAATTTCTGCATTGCGCAGTTCAATATCTCCAGTATTAGCTTCTAACTCATCTAATTTTTTATTTCTAGATATGTATCTAATGAACAACTCTGCGTACTCAACTCAAAACTCGATTTTATTGGGAAATTAGGTATAGAAGTCTTTTTGGGTGTTCATAGGGCTTACGACCTAGCGTACGTTACACAGCGTAACGTTCATAATTCAACCCAGTTCTATCAAATTTTTGGAAGTGGAAGATATATAATCTAGCTTAACTTTGCACATCTTATTCCACATGTGAGTTGTTATTACCACCCTCTGTGGTTTGAAATTTCTTCATTCCCATAAACTAGAACAGATGTCGCCGTTGGTATGAGATATCTATATTTTTGATTTGGAGTTTTAAGGTATCTACATATCAGGTGAAGAAAATCAAGCATGCAAATAATGATCTGACCTGCTTTACAAAAAGTTATAGAGCTACATTTATTTTTTTTAAATATGCATTGCATGTAGGTAGGTACTATCGGTTGCATTCCCATGCAACGTGTAATGCAACTGCAACTTCTGCTGTCCTGATTATATTTTCTAAATATCTATAAAAATATGTGTATTCTTGATAAATACTTAGTAAGACTTTAATGATGATTAATTCAAAAGATTAGTCCATTTCAATCAATATAATATTCTCTGGGGATTTTCAAAGCATTACATCACCTTGAGGCATTTAAAAAAACATTGTTTACGGCATATATTGGTTAATATTTTTCATTAACAGATTACTTTGAAATTTTCAAAATGGTGTGCGCAGATGGTTTGAGTGAAATGAAAAAAATATTTATTTCATTATTAAATAATGGAACGCCTGCGATGTAGCATATCTCAGATAAAACCTTTTTTATTATATAAAAGTAATAAACAGAACATTTTTTTATAATAATTAAAATATAAACATTAATCGAAAGGTCTCGGCCAAAAAATTCGTTTTCAGTGTCTAAAAAAATCAACTGAATATTTGTATATATACGCAGAATATGTTATATAACGAATGTAAAGCTAGAATTATGGTGACAAAACTGTATTAAAATAATTAATATTTGTTAAATATTAATTAAGTTATATATTTTTAAATTTGCAACAATTTTACACGTAATTAAAATACAACACGACTTGATATACACCACTAAATATTTTTTTTTATTCAATATGAAAAAACATCTCGGGAGTTTCGGGAACGAAGTTCCCTTCCTCAGGAGGATACAAAGTACCTATACTAAATTAAATGATCATTATATAGTTAACTAGTGGGGTGGTGAGTAGGCGGAGTAAATGGAAGGGCGGGGGGGGGGGTTTGTTAGGGAATAATAATTAAGGGATTGTCAACGTTGGGTTTTTTTAATTTATAATTGGAAAAATATTAAGAATGGGGTTGTTTGGGAATTGAATATGACTGTTTATTATATTGTTTTTTTTAAAATTATTTATAAACTTTCGAAACTATTTAATCGCCTATTATTTTTTTATTTTGTAAAATTTTAAAACCTAAATTGATGTCGAAAGTATGGTCATGTTCCAGCACATGGTTTGAAAATTCCGATTTGCTATTTAAACTTTGACATTGCTATTTAAACTTTAAACATCTTAAATGTTCTTTACCTAATTCTTTTTTGTATACTTCTCTTTGTTTTGCCAATGTAAAAAGCAGTACAATCTATACATTCTAATTTATAAACTCCTGATTTTTTTAATAGAGCTATCCTGATCCTTGTTGTTTAAAATATATTTTTTTAATTTATTATTAGTATAGAATCTATTGGGTTTTTTCCACTTTCACAAAATTATCACCTTTCAAAAAGTCCATTGTCTTATTTATATATTCACTTGTTCATAATGATAACTGAATTTCCTTTATCTGCCTTTGTGATGACAAAAAATAATTTCCCGGGTAATCTTAGAAATATCTTTTGCATACTTTTGTTCAAAATCACTTGGTCTTATAAAATATTTCTTATCATTAGCAATATTTTGATCTGTATTTGGACTGGTACATTAATACAACTCCAAATGTTCCTTAATTTTTTAAACAAACTTCACAAAAACATTTTGTTTACATTAGAAATCGGCCATAATCATAGCATAAATTTCTTAGATTTAACGTTGTCTATTGTAAACAGAAAAATAGAATTGAACATATTTCTAAAAGACACTTTTACAGACATAGTGATTCATAATACGTCTAACCACTAACCATCCAACTACACAAAAAGTTTCAGCTTTTCATTCAATGATTAACAGATAATTGTCTATCCCTTTATCTACCAAAAATTATAATAAGGAATTAATTATAATTAAATAGATAGCTAAAAATAACGGATAGGTATAATACAAAATTAATCGATAATATTAAAAAAAAAAAAAAAAAAAATTACACGTCTTACTTGTACTCTCAACAAAATAATAGCAATAAAAAAATTTAGCAAAATAACAGCGATAAAAACACGAAACAAGAAAGTGATGATAATGTATCTGACGAAGACGAAAATAATGTGCCTTTGTCACAGTTAGCGGTTTATGAATCTCACAATGGGACGAAATGGAGAAAATTTCCCCCAGCTACATCTAGAATCAGGGCCCATAACATTATGACGAGACCTCCAGGTCCAAAAGGTATTGCCAAAGATGCTACGACTGGTCGGGTTCAAACTTGTGAAACCACTTATTACACGACGTATTACCTACCCAAGAAAATATACCCAGGGATATTAAATTGAAAGCCAGGCTTCTTCTGGGGCTGCCCGAAAACCCGCAAGCACAAAATTTGCCAATAGGCAGTGGAAAAGGACGGTGTGACTTCTGCAATAGAGCAAGAGATCGAAGCACTCGCAAACAATGTGACAGGTGTAAAGGTACAATACATATGCTTATTTAGTGGCATGCTAATGAGCATGCCACTAATAAGCATGCGCTAACAACTGTACACACTTGCTCATTACTAGCATGCTTATTAGTGGCATGCTCATAAATAAGCATGCCCAAAGCTAACAATCAAACACACATGCTTATTAGTGGCATGCTCTTGTCATAGAATAGAGACGCTCTCGTTCAAAATGGAAACTTTGCAAACTGAAACAGAAAATTCAAGTGAATCAATAAATCAAAAAACCGAGTATTCATTCGTACATTTTTGATTTTAGTTTTTATAATTGTTATTGTAAGATTTGAATCATTCATGCCTTTTAATAAAGTTTCATAAACATTATTTCTCGCTATATTATTTTTACACAACGGTGACCGAGTATTCCACAGACATTCGTGATTCCTATAATAAGTCACGAAAAGTAATGTTTTATCATCTCCCCAACGCGCCATATTTGTTTCATCTGTCGCGAACTAAGAAGATTGCATTGATAATACTGCCGCGAAGCCCGCGAATGACATAAGCATGCTCATAATAAGCAAGCCTGTTCACACATGCTCCAAAGATACCCCTTCTCATGGTGAATGACAGTGGCATACTTATAAATCAACTGGCGGTTGATTTATAAGCATGCCACTGTCATGAAAACGCTTTTGAATAGAAACAACCCATTCGTAAACATTGTATTAAGATGATTAATTTACCAAATTAAAATGTGCCAAAGAATTAAAAACTGGTTGATCTCAATAAGTTCAAAATATGTTAATTTTCATAGAAGTTTATCTTTAGTTTATAATTCAAATTACTTAAGAAATTGTTGACTTTTATTAAAGTATTTAGTAAGAAATAAAGTTGATTTGTCACATTATAACTTATTTAATTTTATCAAATAAGAGTGGTAACAAAAAAACCTATACCATAATGGGTGGCACGTGTGATCCGCGCGAGCCCTCTAGGAATTAGGGATGGGCGTTGAATGGACGGACTAGTTGAAATCAACCGTTGACGTTGCATCGACGCGTCGACCGTTTACGTTTATCGCATGGACTAGTTGAATTCGTAGACGGTGGACAGCAGACGCCGTGGTCGGTGGACGATTCGAAATTAACGCAATGCAAAGCAACGAGCGAGAGCAAGACAAAACGTCTCCGTTTATTTCTCTCGCTGTCGACTTGTAGATGCCATAGACGTCATAGACGGCTCGACGGGTAATTTCATTTCAACTCTAAAGTACACTACCATAGAGTGTAGATTATATACATATATAGAGATACACTACCAGAAGAACCAAATTCACCTGATGGAAATAACAATGGAAAAACCATTGGATCTAAATGTTTTGATAACATATTAATACGCTGGAGACCTCCTACATTCTTAGGGTGAACAGCAACATCTACGTTTGGCGGTAACCTACCTTCGTAATCTGCTACATACACAATGGCGACTTCATTATTATTAGATGGAGCATTATACCTTCTTTGGTCATCTAACGAAGAACGCGTAAAGAGTAGTTGAATATTCCGCATCTGGCCCCCGTGCTCTGCATCTATAGATTCTTCTTCCTCAACCGCTTCTTTCAACCTTTTGTATTGGAGAGCATATGGACTTACACGACGGATGACATTATCAATAGTTTCCATTATATTTTGTTGAAATCTAAGGTTAGACGGATGGCTCATACGTACCCTGACTGCTTCATCCGCATCGTAAACACATAGTTGCGCATATGCCGGCACCTCTCCATCACTCTGCAAACTTCTAGACGTTTTATGATATACTTCACCTGAAATTTTTAAACAATACGGGCCTACACCTGGTATGTCACTTATTTGCACTCCGAAAGATGCAAATGCATTAGCACAGTTGTACTGACGAATAAAATCCTTAAAATTTTTAGACTCATTTCAGCATCAAAATGAACCGCTTTGCAATGATCTACAGTACTCTCCGTGGCCATGAATTAAAATTGTTAATGGCACATTTAAAATAAGATTTCGCATTTCTTCCTTCAGCATACACTCTTTTCTTCTGTTATGTTTGACAGTCTACGTCTGGCATTTCTTCTTTCATATTGTGAACACGAATCGCATTATCAAATTGCCGGTTTGTGATGTTGAGTCTTCCATCGGAATTCTGAAAAATAATAATATTTATTATGTATAAATACGGAGAAAATGATACGTAAAATGACATTCGCGCCACGCGCTGTGAGACTTTTGAGGTTATATGAGAAATGTTCATGAATCTAAGGTTAAGTTCACTTTGCAGTTTAAATAAAATATAAAGCGTAATAAATGTTTAATAAACAAATGTTTTGAACGTTTATTGAAGCAAGATTAATGCAAAAACAATAAAAAGAAAAGCGTAAACGTATACTTACTGTCAATGTCATAAAGCGTCATTCTGTGGTATGACCAGCACAAAAATCCGTTGACTGCAATTACGTCGGCTGTTTTGAATACACGGATTCCACGAAAATATTTTAAAAAATCTATAAATTCCGATATTTTAATTTTCGATAATTTGGATTTGGATGTTTTTTGATATCAGTTTGTTCGTATTCCTATATTTTTTAATCTATTTAATGTACTCTAAAATGTTTTTTTTTAAACTGGCAACAGAAATTATCCAAATGCAGAAACGACATTGGTTGGAGTAATTAATATATAGATAAAAAATAAAATAATTAAACAGAATTGTTTTATTTTATACGGCGTAAAATTGGGAATTCACCGAATCGTCGCACGTGACATCACAAAAAATCAAGTAAAAAATAATAGATAATAGCTTATTAAGCCTATCTCGCGCTACGCATGTATTCAAATTTCAAATCTCTTGTCATAGTTCGTGTACACAGATCTGCACTCTATGGTAGTGTACTTGTTGAAATGAAATTACCCGTCGAGCCGTCTATGACGTCTATGGCATCTACAAGTCGACAGCGAGAGATGAGAGAGAAATAAACGGAGACGTTTTGCTCTCGCTCGTTGCTTTGCATTGCGTTAATCTCGAATCGTCCACCGACCACGGCGTCCGCTGTCCACCGTCTACGAATTCAACTAGTCCATGCGATAAACGTAAACGGTCGACGCGTCAATGCAACGTCAACGGTTGATTTCAACTAGTCCGTCCATTCAACGCCCATCCCTACCCTCTAGTGATAATTTATTAATTCTTATTAATAATTTTATGACCATTATTACAGTGAATTTTAACTACCATGTTTACTATAATAAAAAAGATGGTTTAAAAAAAATTATACAAAATATGAATAACTTATTATGTATCTCAATTATTGACCAAATTCCTTTTTTACAGATGCAAAAGTTTCCAGAACACGAAAAGGGGCGAGATCTGTCGCATTCCGGGATGCACAGTGTCGCCATCTGCCCCCGGCACCGCGACCCCGATCCGACTGCAGCACACTCTGCCGGACACCTTTAAACAATTCATTCTTTACGTCTACACTGGAAAGGTTTGCGCACTCGATAATCAGATACCGTACTAGCGCCATCTACAATAGCGTGACTATTTGTGGCGACAACAATTTTTTTAACAAAGAATTGTGGGGTTGTAATGCAAAACGTACTATTTCCATTTTTCAGGAAGACCAAAAAACGGTGAAAACTACAAGCATAATACTACTATAAAAATAATTAAATAAAATTGTAGTACTAATGAAGTGAACTAATTGTAGAACTACAAAAAAATTGTTGTATTAATGAAGTGAACTACATATTATTTATTATTTATTTATTAAGGAATCTTAACAGTTTTATAAACATATAATGTACAAGCATAGTGTTCATTTCATAGACCGATTAAAAAGATTCACAGATGTTAAGAACAAAGTTAGATAAGATATTTTTAAGTAAATTATTTTGAATTATTTTTTGAATAGTAGTAAGCGATAAACAATGTTAAGAATGAATAATGGTAAGTGATTGAATGTAAAAACCAAAAAGTATATCAAGAAATGAGTTAAATAATGGGTGAAAAGGGATGAAGAGGTAGGAGTCAGGATAGGGGTGGAGGAAGAGAAGATAAGGTATAGTGAGAATGGTCAAGGTCGATTTAGTACATGTAATCTAAAGCATTCTTTTAAATTCAGTAAGACCAATGTTGAAGAGGTCCATATCGATACAATTATTATTAAAAGCTGTGCATGCGCGGTATAAAAATCTATTTTGTGTATGTGATGCTCTATTTCTCGGTACGGAACGGAACCATTTCTCGGAACAAAATGGAAGAGCACGTTTTGTCGGTTACGTCAGGGAACATGAAAAGAGATTAAGTCCAGTTGATTGGGACAGTCGAGATATCTTAATAGTTTAAATAATAGTGTTAGATCAGCACGTGCTCTTCGCTGTTCCAGAGTTTTTAAGTTATGAAAATGTAGTGCTTCGTGATAAGAGTCAAAAGATAAGTTAAATCTAGTGTTGAGGTGGTGAAGGAACTTCTTTTGTATCTGTTCAAATCTCGCTATGTATGTAATTTTTTACGGGTTCCACACTTGAGATGCATATTCCAGGTTGCTTTGAACTATCGCATAGTACAATAATTTTAGGGGGAATGGATTTTTAAAGTCTTTGCACGTATGCAGTATGAAACCTAGCATGTTATAGGCCTTTGATGTAATTTGATCGATATGGTTCTTAAAAAGGAGTTTGTTATCGAGAATCAAACCAAGGTCCTTTAATTTGCTTTTAATTTCTAGTGCAGTACTACAAAATTGTAGTACAAGAAGTGTAAATGTGAAAATTTAAAAACCATTGGGGGGGGGTTTGGAATTCCAGAGATTTCTTCATTTATCTACATTGACTTTCCAAAAATTTCACATAAAAAATGTACTATTTGAAATATGTACTTTCGATGACTTTGAAGTGTGTGTACTTTGGTAGTGGGCACTACACTTCAAAAGTGAAGTGTACACTACAATGTAATGTAGTACTACATTGTAGTAGTTAGTACAGTGCGGACCCATGATTACACTAGAAGCGCCGCCGTCCCATTTTTATCCCATCCGCAAGTTTAATCGTCTCTAACTTTTTTATTTAGGTCGGTGAAACTTTTTGACTTTTAATTATTTTATGTATTTATATAATTCAATATGTTTTTAATTTTACAACAAGAATAATTGATTAAAGAAAAATGATTTACCTAGAACTGCTGCAATGTTCCGTCATTGTTTCAAATAATAATACGTGTAGTTGTAGACAAAGATGAAAATTATGTAATAAATGCATTTCTTTACCTTAGAAAAAACGATAATAGACCAAATGACGAACGTTTAGGTGACCGAGTTGTGAAGAAATTGATGGAGCCTTATATCAATAAGGGCAGAAATATTAATTATATAATAAATCCTATGTGCCGTTTAGTACATTCTGAGAGAAACAAATCAATTTGTCAATATTTAATAATTGCACAGACTAGATTTATAAAAAATGTTTTAAATAAATACTAGACAGACTTTCCAGATGAACAGCACTGTTTTTTTTTATCATATGTCCATTATTTATATAAAAAAGTGACAAATTGATTTGTTTATCTCAGAATGTACTAAACGGCACATAGGATTTATTATACATACAGCGACAATATGCAAAATGTGTTTATAAATGTATTGCTTCAACAATGTTTTTTCCTAATTTATATTTTAACTAAATCAATACACTGTTGTTGTCATATTAATTTTCTATGATATATTTGAATAGTTGCTGCTTCAAGATTCAGGGGTATTTGAAATGATGACCCTGGCAGCGGATCTTGGAGTTGAAGACTTAAGGTCTGCCTGTGAGGATCACGTGACCTCCACGCTCTCCGTTGCAAGTGCTTGTACATTTTTAACTGCAGCGATGGATATTCAGGAAAGGCCCTCAGGTAAACTAATTAAGTCATTTGATTAATTTGAAATATTGTTTAAAGTAAGTGTGCTAATGCTTGTTTTAATTTTAAAAAAAAGAAATGCAAACAGGGAATATGTGTCGCATCAATATTCTCTTAAACATTTTCTTTTACATAAGTTCAATTAATGTCACTGAGAAATTATACTGATTTTTCCAAAAGTAATTTCAGTAAATCAGCACACTTTTTATGCTCATTCAAATTCACAAAACTTCAAAAATAAAAATTCAGTTCTTTTGTTTGCATAATCGAAAGTGACCTTATTTTTATTATTATTTATATTGTTTATTCGTATTTTATAAAGTACATGAAACAATACATGGTAAAAATGTTGAAAATGAGAATTTAAAAAAAAAAACTGTTACATAATAAGTAAACACCTTACTAATCTACACCTATAAAACTCAATGTCTGTCTGTCTGTGCTCTATACAAATCCACAATGTTTGTCCGATTCGATTCAAATTTTGCTTACTTATGCTTTAGGACCCGGCGGGGGTTTCCCCCCCTTTTACCCTCCCTCCCCAGACATATTTTCAATGCAAATCTGTACCATTTGACCGATCGGACTCAAAATTTGGAAACTTATTCGTTAAGTCCTGGCGGGTAACAAAAGTTATATATCCTCGTTCCCCTTTTACCTTTTACCCTCCCCCTGATATATTTTAGATGCAAATCTGTACCGTTCGACCAATCGGACTCAAATTTTGTAAATTTATTCTTTAGGACCCGGTGGTTAACGTTGGTGACATTTCCCCCTTATTCTTTTACCCTTTCCTCTCCCCCTGATATATTTTCGATGCAAATCTATACCATTCGAATCGAAACTTTGTTTACCCTCACAAATTTATTTTAAACTTAATCCTTAACCCGCGCAACGCCGGATATGAACAGCTAGTTGTACAATAAACGTATGTACCATTGTAATGTTAATATGAAAGCAAAAGAATAAAAAATTCCTTCATTTGTTATGCATTTTGAAAGGAAAATTTAAACGCCAACTGCGATAGATATTTTTTTTATATACAAAAAGTAATTGTTGTTTTAATGAGATTTAAATAAACACAGCTTATTTTATTAATTATCCTTTTACCAAAATTTTATTTCTCTCATCCATCTTCTATCTTGTAAAACTGCGTCATGTTTACACATACACAGAAAGCATACATAGCAAAAGATAAAACATTACAAAACTACATGTACCTATGGCAAAAGATAAATTACACATTACATTACAAAAATAAAACATCATGGTCTTTTTATGTATATTATAGGTATTTTTATGTACATTATAATGCACTTCTTGAAATTATTTTGCTTGATTCTTTAGAAAAAAGTGAAGTAAATATACTTTTATACCACTCTTACTAGGTATCTACTGTCAATCTGGTCGACAAAATAACAGGTGTACGTATCAATATTTTCCGAGTACCAGCATATTTTTCCGATATAAGATATTCATACAGAATTCGTAATTTTATGTAAAGTAAACTAATAAATTGATCAATTACGAAACAAAATAATTTCGTTATTAATCCAGTAATCACCGTGACATACCTAAGGTTGATGGGCCGGTTGTGGCCACTACCCCATTTTTGGCCATTTGGATATTCAAAGGTGTGTGAATAAGGCAATGAAAATATATTTGTTATTTTATTTATGCCGATCAATTCTTTAAACTGTGTTTTGTTTTGATAAATAACAGCTGTACCACAATTTTCTTTCTTTGTGTATCGGTTGAAATTCTTGGTGACATTCGTTAAAAATGATTGAATTCTTAGAAAAAACAATAAGGGCACGTTGATGAGTAATGCGGAGATAACTTTTCAATCACTTATGTTTGTGTTCGTGAATCAATTTACCCTCTTGAATGAAAGTCCTAGGAACATTGTTTGAAGGTTTTTTTTTTGTTTTTTTTAAATAGAGATTAAGGAAATACGGAATTCATGTCACATCAATATTCTTACTATTTTCAAATGAAGCTAAACGCTTGTGCTATGAAAATAGGACTAACTTGCTTGTCTGGAGTGAGATTCGAACCTGCGACCTTTGGATCACGAAGCGAGAGTCCTAACCACAAGAACAACAAGCTATTATTTCATAATTTAGATTATTTTTTAGAAGATAAATGCCACATGGTTACAACTGACACAGCAATCTTACTTGTGTTCTAGTTTTGGCCATGGGCATGCATGGTCACAACTGGCTCTCATAATGCGGTAGTTTTGGCCACCTTTTTTTGAAAAACAGGATATCATCGTAAATGACGATGATATCCCAATTATAATAATTTCGTTGTCTGTCTGTTCGTTCATCCGTCCATCCGCGTAACTTCATGTAACGTCCGTAACTTTTTTATAGTAAATTTCTTTTTGAAAAAATCTAATCTGGCATCTGTTGCAGAAAATAGTATTAAAATGAAAATGTCCTTACCCGCTTCCACAAAAGGGACTAAATTTCTTTCTAAAAATATTCTCAGGTTTTCACGGCCATTCAGGATTTTCAGCGTATAGTTTTTTGAGATATTCTGCCATGTATATCTGATCTCTCTGGCCGACGTTTCAGATCTCATTGCAGGGTCCAATGAGATCCGAAATCTCATTGGACCCTGCAATGAGATCCAAGGCCGATGATGGACCCTGTAATGAGATCCGTAACGTCGGCCAGAAAGGTTAGACACCATGGCAGATTACCCCAGAAAAATACAAGCAGAAAATTCTTTCTTATTTTTTCAAATTGATCTGTACGGGTATTGCGTGGCATTAAAAGTTACCTCATTCTTTAGCTATAGGCACGACAAGATAATAATTATAATAAAACTCATAATTTTCCCATAGTTACTTATCTTGTTTTATTTTTGTTCTAAATATTAAGAAACCTTATAAAAACTGAAGTGGCCAGAACTGGCACAATTACATGGCCAAAACTAGATAAAAAGTGGCCAGAACTGGCACATTTGGACACATTTTAAGTTTGATGTTTCTATTTTAAATTATATTAATTTTTTTTTCTACATTTTCAAAAGAGTAATGAATGTGCTATATGGGGAAATTTAAAAAAATCGTTTCTGACTATGTTTGAGTTCGTAGTGATGCACAGTTGGCAAAAAATATCTTAAAGTGGCCAAAGCTGGCCCTTCAATCGTATGTGCACAACCGCAATAATTAAGTTTCACTGTTGCCTCTTAGTCGCTGTGCGTAGGGGATTGCATTTCATTTCCATTAATTTATTGTCTATGGTTCAAATGTGAACAACCGTTTGGTTTATGTTTATCATTGTTTATGGAAGAGCCGCCATTTTTTGTTATTGCACGCCGGTCGCTCTTGATCTTTAAAAAGTTAATATTACTGAAATCAATCAAAATGTCGTACAAAGGGCCGCCAAAAGTTCAGAAGGTGATGGTACAACCCATTAACCTAATTTTTCGGTACCTACAGAATCGTTCCCGCGTCCAAGTTTGGCTCTACGAAAATATCAACTTGCGGATTGAGGGGCACATAGTCGGCTTCGACGAGTATATGAATCTTGTTTTGGACGAAGCCGAAGAATATCACGTGAAAACGAAGAATCGAAAACCACTCGGAAGGATTATGATGAAAGGGGATAACATCACGTTAATTCAGAACGTCAATCCATCTGCCACGAAGATTATATGAACATCAATGTGATAGTGAATTTATAGGTTAAAATACTGTCGAATTAGTTTTTAAATCGGCGTTTTTTCCCTATAAAATCTGTTATTCCATCTCAACACAACTCGATTGAAGTGAAGTCATCAAAATCATCAAAAGAAACTATCATTTATGCAGAAATTTCAACTGATAGAAAAAAATGCAAACATTGTGTGATATGTCTGTCAGTGGTTTTGCTGAATTTTATGTTCGGCATTAAATGTGTGTCGGCATTATTTTACTGGATTTAAACGGGAATTATTTTATTGAGTTTAGATAGGAAACTCAACACGTTCTGCAACACTATCAAATAGTTGTAAACTTGTAACATGCAAACTTTGTCAACATACATAATCTTTATTTTAATCACTTGAAATGAAAAACACAAGAAAACAGTAATTGTACTTTATTTACCGACTGTCAGTATTTGTTTATTGCCAAATATTTTTGACTAACTTTCGAGCCTTATTCTGTATAATAATTTTCATGCTTTTTGTTGGCAACTGATGGTGATTTTTTTTCTGTAAAAACAAGTATGTTGGTGTTGTGATGAATTTTGTCTGAACAAATTGGTATTTGTTGATTCATCTCAATATTGTTCAACAATCTTAAATGTAAATTTTTTATAAAATAAATATTTTGATAGGCTATATACTTTGTTTTATTCTATTCAATCCTCTGAAATCAGGCTCATGTGCCATTATTTTGACAAAATTAAGTGGTAAATTTATGTTAACTATTTCTCAGTTCCAATAGATTTATTTTCTCTAGAACAGAAACATTTTTTTCCAATTTCTTGGGCCTGAATTCAGAGTCAACACCTAGATGATTTTAAGGTTAAGGTACGCCTTAAAAGTGTTCTTTTGTGCTGAAAATTATACTTTTAAGGTGTATCTTAACCTTTGAATTATCTAAGTATTGGCTCTGAATTCAGGCCTGAGTCTACGGTATTCTCTGTGGGTACTCTACATGCGGCTAGATTTTTTTGTAACAGTTTGATATTGTTTTTGGATAACTTTTTAAAATAATTCATTTCAATTAATTATTTTGTAGATTGTGTATTTAGCTCAACAGTTTAATATGACAAATAATTTTGACCAAATGGCCGCCTCTAGATGCCGCACAAACAAGCAATTTCAGTTGCATTTTAGCACAATTTGTTAAATTTCTTTGATTAATGTTATCTTTCAGCTGTTGAATTATTGGCCTGTTACTGCAGACTCTTTCCTTTATGTAAAAAAAAGTATAGACCTTGTTGATTTTTAGGTAAAAAAGTTTTACTATATCGCACAATATCATTTACTTTGATGATGCCTGACTGAGGTTATGGACGTTACCGACTGGGGTGAGATGTATACCATATCGGATGTGAATGAGGCGGTACAATATTTTTATTATACTGTCAAGGGTGTACTAGATTCCTACTTCCCACGAAAATCTCAGGCTACCGGCGGAAGGCGATATCCGGAATGGTTTTCTAGGGGACTAAACATTTCCATCATAAAAACTGGAAAGCCTTTGGCCGTCACGGTGATTATGGAATGTTTGGACGTTACAGATCTATCGTAAGACGTAGCATTCGATTGGCACACCGGGAGTTCATTTCCAGGATGGAAAACAGTATTCTTCAAGATCCTAATACGTTCTGGGCCTATATAAAATCCCAAAAAGCGGATGGTGGGAATATTAATTCCATGACTCGGGGCGAAAAAATGGTACTGGGTTCAGATATTGCCGAGGCGTTTGCAGGTCATTTTAAAACAGTCTATAGTAATGAACCTCCGCTTCTCGATGTTAATATTGCTAAAAAATGTTCTCTGATCGGTGCACAATCTATTGATGTCCAATATATCAATGAAAAGGATGTGGCCGACACTATTAAACATATAAGTAATACCCATTCTCTTGGGCCAGATCTCATTCCAACATTTCTCAGTGTGGAACTGATAAAAAAACCACTATGTTTTTTGTATAATCTTTCTGTAAGTACAGGGGTCTTCCCGGAAACATGGAAGACGTCAAAAGTTACTCCCATAGTGTGTGGGAGTGGTTCTAAGTCATCCGTAGAAAATTATAGACCTGTAGCTGTTCTCTCTGCCCCAGCTAAGGTATTTGAAATCATAATAAGTAGAACCGTCGTTTCCCGAGTAGAGCCGTTTATAATTGATGAATAACATGGATTCAGGAAAGGCCGCTTGGTTGAGACAAATCTGATGGTCTTCACAAATTACGTCACGGAAGCTGTGGATGCGGGACATCAGGTAAACTGTTCATATAATGACTTCGACAAAGCCTTTGATACAGTCAACCATGATGTCTTATTGAAAAGGTTGTATGAGATTGGTTTCTCGGATGGTATGCTAAAATTGATGGCGAGCTACCTGCAAAATAGGAACCAATACGTTTCCTACGGCTTATTCGCGTCAGAGTGCTTCTTTACCTTCTCGGGCGTCCCACAAGGATCTAACCTGGGTCCATTGTGTTTTAGATTTTTATTAATAATATAAAAAATGTAATTTTAAACTCTTGTTTTCTGTTAGTGTTGGTTAGTGTACGGTTACATCATTCACTAGGGCTCAAAAATCTCTATTTTTTCGCTACAAAATGAATGACCAAAATCTGACAAGAACATCGAGTGTTAAAGATCTAGGTGTTAGATTTGTAAGCAACCTAACATTTCACGATCACTTAGAGACGATCAGTGGTAATCGGCAGCCCTCGTAGCCCAGTGGATATGACACTGGCTACTCACACCGAGGGTTCCAGGTTTGATTCCCGGTGAGGTCACAATTAATCTATGTGATTTACTCAAGCCTGGATATTTTCTGATGTGTTTCGCTTCTGTAATTGGGCTTCTTGGCCTGTTGAAGCGTAAATAAATAAAATAAAATAAAAGTATACAGGGTAATGCTTTGAGAATGTTAGGATTTGTTCTGTGTACTGCCAGGGTTTTCGAGAATACCCGCGTACTGAGAACTCTTTACAACTCTTTGGTACGAAGTAGACTCGAGAGTGGCTCAATGATCTGGGGGCCACATGAGGGCAAGTAATCTCTTATGGTGGAGATTACTTGCCCTCATGAGAGAGTACGGGCATTATCCTTGGCTTTACCCAACCGAGTTTCTCCAGAGTACGCTTGGCTACAATATTCTAGGGAAAAGTTATTCAAAACAACATAATTCTGCTACATAATATATGCCTGTTAGATGTTTGATCGTTAGTCAAGAAAAAAGTGTAGATTTTTGGATCGGTGAAAAATAAAGAATCTTTGCCTTACTATTACTACTGATCAAACTATCTCTAAGACAACCCTAATTCCTTGACTGTGTAATCATTCTGTCTAGAATGAATTTGTTCATTCCATACAATTTAATATCTTGAAACACTGAACCCTTACTGTGAAAAATAATATATACGAGTATAAATATTGTATGAATTATATGAGTTTATACATTTATGACAACTCTTACTGATAATTTAGATGTGTTTATTGAAATGTAAACTTTTTCTTAAAGGTCTTTGCTTATTGGAAGCTAAGATACTCAGGTGGGCATGCCATTGCAAATGATTTATTTTTGTTGTTTCCTTTTATTTTGATATCAAAGTGCAGAACTTATCCATAATATTGAAAAAGGGAACTTGGTTCTGTATTTTAAAATAAGCATATGCCTGAAAATACTCAGAAAAGAACACATTAACCAAATGCCGAAAACTAATGTTCTTGATGATTACGAAGAGGTCATTGATTTTATTTATGTTGAGCCTTTCATCTCAAGAAATGGAGAGCACAAACGTGAGAGCCAACATAAAATCGATACAGCCATCGAAACAGATAAAAATTTGATAGGACCTCTCTATATCAAGGATTATATAAGTTCAATTGTTAAAAGACCTGGTAAGGACAAATGGCGAGGCTTCCAACAGATTCCACAAGGTTGAGTCCAGCACCCAACCAAAGCCTGGCCACTTATCCCACGTGCATGGAGAAAAGCTTTCCGTGCTCCACTTATCGTAATGCTCAGTCATGTTCATATTGACTGAGGGAGTTTATTTTGAAAAATAGTAAAGTGAGATTGGGAACAGATGCATTCATAATAAGATTTATTAGCATTTTAATACTTAATTGCAGCTTAAAAGAGTAAAGTCTGACAAACTCCCCTATATTTTTCCACAATAAAAGTATAACTTTTTTGATTTATTTTAATCAATTTTGAATTTTAAGCTCCTCCAGTTACAAATTTTGACTAGCTAAATAAATGTTTATGATGTATTTTATTATTACTTATTAAATTAATAATATACCAATAATAATATAAGCGCTTATTTTCAAATTCATTAATGAAGGCAGATCATCACACTGCTCTCATTTTGTAAGAAATTTTGTTTTAATAATTTTCTGTATTTTTTAAAACTAAATTTAGTTTAGAATTTGAAGTATTTCTTATGTGAAAACTTGTAAACGTGTCCCGCCTATACTTGGCGTCCGAGCGCTGTCAGAAGTTTAGTTGAGGGATCGACTTTGGCTACCTGCCCTTTGAATTTCCTTACCTTAAAATCTTTCTATTCAAAATTTTGCAATTTTTGTTTACAATAACTCTTAGAAAAGGACAGTTGTATAGTCATTAAAAATACATTAGAGAAGGTCAGGCCCAGTTTTGCTGTTAGTTCTGTTTAGATACTGAAAAGATGACCTATTTTTCCATTAATCATTGCATATATTGTCCTGCGTTTGTTATATACAGAGGCAGTTGATGAAAATTATGTGCATAATTGTTACTAAAATTGTTACTCTAGACCTTATTTTAAAAAAAAAATTATAAATATGTATACCTGTTAATCACCATACAGTTAAAACACAGTAAAATTCTATATTTTTATTCATGAATATTGTCTTTTTTATTATATTATTTTATATTTTAATTATCACAATGAAGATAATAAACGTTATTTACGAGTTTAATATTCACTTCGCTTCATTAATCATGCTGCGTTAGGGCCGCTAGGGAGCGCTATAGCGAGCAGCGATGTGCACCGAATGGGTAGTGTTAGTTATATTTTTTCTGAAGTGTTTTTTAAATGTAAACGTTGAGGTTTATTTCGAATTTGATTATTTCATAAAGAGATATCGAGTATACTGTTGAATCTGAAAAAATTATTTTTTCATTCTACTATCTTTAACCATCCAATTTACTCTATATTTCGGACAATGTTGTAAAAAAATTTAATATTCGTTTCAAAGAACGAAATTTTTTTTTTTTAACATTATCTGAAAATATAAAGTAAATCGTATGGTTTAAGATACTAAAACGAAACTCAATTTTTTGCAGATTCCACAGTATACGTGGGGACCGTCAATATTAGAGATTATCGATAAATATGCAGAGTAAAGATTCGAATTCTTTCATTTCTGAATACAAGAGAAAAAATATTTTACAGAAAATATATTATGAATCTTACCTTAAACCTAATAAACCTTATCTTAAAGTCTGCCACAAGATTTCTTCCGGCTTACTCTATTACCATGTACAAATATTATTTGTATGTCGGTATGTCGGGTGTGTGCTCATGCATGTGGGTTTATATTTACTTAATTATTGTTCGCTGTGTTATCTAGTTATTATAAGATCTTTTTTATTGTAAAAGGTGTTAACTGAAATAAATAAAAAATATCATGATCATACTATACTTGTTTAAAACTTCTGCGATGTCAAAAGCGTGTACAAGAAAGAATATAATAACAAGCTTTTCAACAAAATATGTTTTATTTTTTAGGAAATAAGAGCGCCGCATCTTTTATGGAAAAATGCATTTCTTACATTGGTGAAAACGCATGCGAGTGTGTGAAGACCAATGCTTTCTTAAATTTGCCGAAGGATGCTTTAGTGAAATTGATATCTTCTGATTATGTAAGTTTATTTTTCAAAAACACTTTTTTAAATAAAGTCTTTTATGGTAGATGCACAGTTTGACACAAGTTTTGGAGATTAAATAAATATATCCTAGACTTTACTGTGAAGTTTTGAAATATTTTATTTATTAAATGTTGAAAAACTAAAGCATGTGGCCATTTAGAAATGAATATGAAATATTTTGTCATTTTAGCTTTGTTTGGAGGAAGAAGATGTTTGGAGATGTGTTTTAGCTTGGGCCAAGCATCAGGCAGGGGTAACTCAACCCACAGCTCACTGGGCAGAGGAAGAGAGAGCTAGAGTTTGTCAACACCTCGCACCGCTTATGGCCCATGTGCGGCTTCTTCTCATTGGTAATTACAAACAATTTCATTAAATATTGAAAAAAGCAATGTGTGTGTCATAATTCCTTATTTCTTGTTGTGAAGACTGGTAAATGTAAAACATTAAAATATTTTTGAAATATGAAAATATATTTCTTCTAAAGCCATGTATTCACTAGGGGACAAATTGTCCCTCAACAGCATGCGCGGCATAGAGTCTACGTGACGTTGCAACGTCGTGCACTGTTCCGCGACCTCGCGCACAACATACCGCGGCATTTCTACGTGCCGTGGCAATGTTGCCATGCGCACGGTACCCGAGCGTACTCACTGCAACATTCCGCGGAGCGTCAGTACCACGTGGTATGTTTACAAGTGAATACGCATGCGCTGTATCTGTCAAGATGACAATGCGGGGAAACGAAATCGTTCTTGAACTCATCGACCTGTATCGATCGAAGATCGCATAGAATGTCCGTCCTTCTTTCTCTTTGCAGTAAATAATTTCGCATTCTCCTCTTTTTTCTCCTCTTACTTTTCGATAAACTCATTAACATAAACAGATACGCGGCTATCATCATAACCTCATAGGGCGATATATTTCCGCGACGTCTGGAAAACAATAATTATTTGCAAAAAGGACCTTGTTTTTAATAATATTCAATTTACTACAGTAAAACCTCGTCTATTTGGAATTGCGACCCAAAAAAACATTTCGAATTGCGCGGAACCCCGTTTTCGCCAAATGAGATACCGCAGCTGTCAACATAAGCTCATCGGGTGACATTTCCGCGACAAGATATGCGAGTCCCGGTGTGTACACGTCAAATGGCCGCGTCATTGTCCCCGAAACACGAACGTAGATGTTGATGCGACATGCCGAGCGGAATGTTTCGCGATTTGTCCCCTAGTGAATACATGGCTTAATCATGTTTTTTATCATTTTTTTCTATCTGAGTATCTGAAATAATCTGTAATAATCTCAAAATAAGTTACATACATAAGTTATGTGGTTGAGTGATTTGGAGGCCTGTCTTTGGAGATTCAGAATGATTCCGCTAGCAACCTTTTCTGCATCAGTTGTTTCTCTTTTATTTTATTTTTTATTATATTTATTAACAGATAGCCAAGTATTTGCTGAGGAAGTGGAACCTACAGGAGCCGTAGCTATGGAGGTCTCGCTAGAGCGTTATCGCCGGGCGGCCTTGAGAGGTGCAGCAGGTGGTGGCGGTACAGGAGCAGGGGCTGCGGGGGCGTTGGGAGCGCGGGGAAGGAACCATCATGCCGTGGACCAGGATAAACGCTTGCAGCCAAGGTGGATCTCTTTTCTATTATTGTATACAACAGATAAAAATAAAAATAAACATGCTTTTGGGATTTTGTTCTGCACTCTACACCGTGTACCTGCTAGCCGACTCAACCATGGCAGTTTTGTTTACATTAACGTAACGCAGTTTTGTTTACGTTAATGTAAACAAAACTGCCGTGGTTTGTCAGGCTTCTGCCATAATATCAGGTAGACTTGCGCTGCGTAACATCAGAGTTTCTCTGTTTCATATTTACTTAGTTATACATCTTCACTTGCTTCCGGAGCATAACTCTGGAGCAAAATAAACATTAACAATAAAAACACTTCCATTCCCCGAACCTATGAACCTGCCCTAAATGAATATAATGAGATAAATATTTCATTTTGATTTATTTAATATAAATTCTAGTTACAGCTTGTTTCAAAGCATTAGTATATTTATAATTTTTATACATGTATGTACTTCATTTCTTTACAGGTTATCCCTCAATCTTTATCCTGGATCAGTGATTTTGCAGCACGAACGGAGTCCATTGCAGAGTGTTTTGAATAATTGGTATGTTTTAAAATTATTAGCTAATGCAATTTTTATTTGTCAATTTACACATTAACTTACATAATTACTTAGACTTTGGTGTAAAATCCAAAAGATTTTTTTTTAAATATGTAGGTATAACATACAAAGGAGATATATAAATTGAGTTGAGAATTTCTGATACTGTGACGTTTAACTAATGTAAATGATATGGAGTCTGAATAATGATGTATGCATAATCTTCAAATTTGTTTTGACTTCTGTGATTTTCTCTCTACGGAGTGAAAATAATTAATTACATTTTTTAAGGTATGGGGTACCAAAGCAATCATGGAGACTGGTATTTCGAGCATCTTCACATGCGTATTCCGCTGCAGCTTTTCACGCTCACTGTGATGAGGTGGCACCTGTAATGATTGTCGTAATGGTGAGTTATTGTAATTTCTGTTGTTAATTGTCTTGTTAGTAGAACAGTATTAAAATATTGATGTTTACAATGTCTTTATACAAAGTCAGTAAATGCCCGAGTCTCATAAGTTTGAAAGAAGTGCACTAAAATTATCACTACAGATTCCAGGAATTAAATATTTCAATAATCTACCAGCGAATATTAGAACTATACAACATTATGCAAAGTTCAAAAAGTGCGTAAAATCATTGATGAGATTTTGTGATATTAACGTTATCATGCTTATTTTTAAATATTGTAATATTAACTTAGCATTCTTATCTTTAAATATTTCTGTATATATTTCTTTGCATGTATGTATTATATATTATTAAAAAAAAACTGTTCACACTTGTGACATTCTCCGGTTCCATACGTAAGTTTATACTTTAATGGGACTGTAAAAATTTAAAAAAAAAAATTCAACAAAATTAAATAATGTAAACTTAAATATCTATTAATTAATAATAAAAAATGCCATATATAATTATTACATTCAGTTTTCGACATTGCAGAGGTAGGATTAAACGATTTTCAGTGTTGGATATTTAAAGACGATCTGCTATGTATGGATGATAATTCCCAGCATTTTATAGACGATTAAACAATATAGTATTGTAATGAACCCTGTCATTAACTTGTATGTTGATAAATTTTTTAAAACTCCTGGCATTTAAAAGATTAAAATACTGCTGGGGCTTAACTTTCCAATATTCCGTTTACATTTTCTTTAGCCTGCCTCCTCTACACGTCGATGAATGAGTAAGCAGATGACATCTGTAGATGCGTCTGCCAACGTGTAGACGGGGGTATTTGCTCATCTGTGGTAGGTATTTTACGTCGGCTGATGCGTCTGCCACCAATCCGTTTATTGTCGGTTTTTTTGGCACGCAACAAAGGGTTTCGGCTCGAGCGCATGACGTCCGTCCACACATCTGCCGATGCATCAGGGCTAGCGCAGTTGCGAGTAAGAGTGCACGCGTTCTTAATATTTTTAAAATGGCTAATATGAGCAATAAGGAAACATTGCAAGAAAAATCACTGCATGACATTCAAACAAAATTAATAAATTCTCCACTCCATGGCTGATGGCTCCACATAAAGTTCTGCAATCTGGTTTTCCATGCTATTTCTGTAAAAAAATATCTCATGATAAACAAGTTGACTGATAGCCAATGATGAAGGCCAAAAATGAGCTCATGTCGGAACAAATTAGAGACAAGCTCAATTTTTGCCAGTTGTTAGAGCATACTTGGAGGAGTATTTTCTCAACTATCCCCGCCCCTCCCCCTGACGCTCCCTCCCCCACCACACCTCCTTAAACATAAATTTCCAAATTTTTGAGTTTTTACTCATATCTCCGTAATTATATAAATAAATAAAAAATTACCATTTTAATCCTTAAGATTTATTCTTTAAAAAAGTTTATGTAATATTTATAAAATTATAAACATAATACTTAAAATTTAAATTAAAATTTTCATTAACAAAAAATTTCAAGCTTTTTTAGTTGTGGCCCATATTCTGTTATTATTTAAGCAAAATTCATATATTTTTACCTTTTTATTCCTTAACATCTTTATTTTAAATTATTTTCACGAGAATTCATTAAAATAGTTAAAATTTTCGTTAATAAAATTTCTGGTTTTTGAGTTACCGCTCATATTTTCGTTATCCCTTATTCAAATCTCTAAAACGAGGTCAAGTTTTAATCCTTATTGTATCAGTCAAATAAAACAAGCTTGACAATTTTTCTAGACTTACTATTTTATTCATAATTCCATGAATTATTTGGTTTTTTCATTTTTATGCTTAGAAAAATGTAATCTGAACTCATTAGTTATGCATTATTTGATAAAAGTACACACAAAGTAATACACAAAGAAAAGTATACGTAGGGGATTGAAGAATGTTAATGTCAAAGATTACAGCGAAATGAAAGCTGCCATGAATATTTCCGATTCCACAATAACAACTTTATTCCCTTTAAACTACATTTGGCTTTCTGGAACCAATGTTCAGCCAGGATGGAGTGGTTTTATGAACAAAATTAATAGTAATAAAGAGAAGTGCGAAGTGACATATGTCATGGCCGTTCCGTTTATATATTTGGAAGCTTCTAACAACTCATCAATTTTTACTGCCTTATATTTTGCTGCAGAAGAGAGCAGGAAACAAAATCAGTTGGGTATTGTCACTTTTGAACAAGCCTTGTTTTTGAGATTGTAGCTTCTGCAGAAATTGGTAGCGAAATTGCTAAGATAATTGTAAGGCAAGGGGATTTTCACCTCCTTATTTCATTTATGGGCTCTGTAGGATATATCATGGAAGAAAGTGGTCTTGAAAGTTTGTGAGCTACAGTGTATGGTTAGAATACACTTACAGGCACTTACCTTATGCGAAATCCGCCCATTTATATGTACAGAAAATGATGGAAATCAACTCTAAACTGACAGAAAGAGAGCTAGAGCTGTTTACAACAAAATGATTATTTACAGTAAGACGTAGTGGCATATTTTGGTCAGGCACCTGGACAGATATGTATATTGTGCAATGCCTTTTGCGCCCAATGAAATCTGTCTTAGGTTTGACGTATGGTAGAGGCATCACAGAAAGTATACTTTCTAAATGGATACATGGAACCCCTTATTTGTAAAGGCACACGAAGCCTTTGAAGACTTTTTGGGAAGTTCCATAACATTCAATGAACAACATGTAGAAGTTAGGGAGAAGAAACGAGACCAGTTAGATATACAAAAGTTTACTTCATGGCTTCAAGAACATAATTCATTTACAAAAGAATCAGAAGAACTTTTATTTTTGTCATCTGATTACGTATAATAAAATGCGTGGAAAAAAACTTCTTTGAGTTGCAGTTACACAGAAAAAACAAAGTGAAGTCCCAGGTCAAGCCAAGGATGGTGAAGTGATCAATAGCAACAGTCAATTCTCAACAGTTTTTCAACAGAATTTTATGCATTTGCTATAGTCCTATGAAACTAAAAGAACACCTATCATACGAGTTAGCTGCTAAGTCGCCATGTATTATATTTGATGATGTGTTACTCCGTAAAGGAATAAAATCTTCATTGATGAAGATATTTGAATTATGTTGATTTTCATGATGCAGAATTTGTACTAGACGGGAATTTTTAATTTATTATGTGAGCTGGCCAAACGATTCAACTTCTGGAGGAGTTGTAAATAACAATTGTGACTATGTTATTTCAAATTATGGATACAATGCTACTTTTGATGGATATCCAGAACATTTAAGAACTAAAAATAAAGAGAAAAATAGAAGAGCCTTAAAGAAAAGTTCATGTGTCATCCATTTTGAAGAAAATACAAAATACACAATGCACCAATGGAAGACGATCATGACAAAATGAGTGATGATTAAGTGTGTATATGTATAATATATTTCAAATAAATTTATATAAAAAGCGAAAATTTTAACTATTTCAGTGAATTCTCATAAAAGTATTATGTTTACAAAAAAATGTTATATTAGCTTTTTTAAGGATAGTTGTTAAGGAATAAAACAGTAAAAAGAATATTAATTTTTCTTAAATAATGAGGGAGATATTAGCGATGATAAAAAGTCTTGAAAAATGGATGTTTAAGGGGGGGGTGGGGGAGGAAGCACAAGGGGGAGGGGCGGGGACTTTTGAGGAAATACTCCTCTAATTAGGTTCTAACAACTGGAAAAAATTCAGCTTGTCTCTAATTTCTTCCGACAAAAAACTTTCATTGCCTGGGCTATGAACTGACATATTAAACGAGGAGAATAAATTTAGTAATATTATAAATACATACTATACATGCAGCAGCAGCAGCTGCAATCTCTTCAAGATCCATTTTTTTATGTTATGCGAGTTGCATCTGTCGAGAATTGGCACATACTGATTGACCCACAGACGTGTAGATGGATCGTCGTGATCTATCAGCAAACGCATGGGCCGACATCCGCTGACGCATCTGTGGACGTGTAGAGGAGGCTTGAGAGTCATGTCATCTATGAAATAGATATTGTCTATAATGGGAAGGGGTATGTACGGAAGTAAATAATTTTTATTGAAAAATAGTTTAAACTATGTATTTCACATATCTCCAATAAGCTACGACCAACATGATGATTGGATAGTCTCAATATATGTATGTATATAAAATATACAAATTCATTTATGAATTTTATGTTATAGGTATTTGGAATAATATATGAATTTTTTTGGTTTTAAATTGTATGTATATCTAAATAATATGAATATTTTAGTTTATGTTGTATGTAAATATAAAATATACAAATTCATAAATGAATTTTATGTTATAGGTATTTGGATCAATATATGAATATTTTAGTTTATGTTGTATGGATATCTAAATAAATTATGTAAATTTCTCATTCTTTGATTATTCAAAATAGGGAAGTAGGGGAGAAATATGTGGAGGATTCAGTGATGTTGCATGGCATAAAACCAGTCACAAAGGAGGCTACATACTATCAGAAAAAGCTTTCTTGTTTGTACTTCATGGAAACCCTGAAGCTCCAGCGAAATTTAACATTGTGAAGAAACCTTATGCCATCTGTTATCATCCTGAGTAAGTAATAACATTACGTATCTATTTATGTATTAAACATTTTATTTATTTGTGTTAAATTTAAATCAGTCAATATTTTACCGCGTTTATATCAGCTTCACCTGTTTGTCTGTGTATGTTTGAAACGTGTAATCAATATTCACCCACGATAATGATAATACAAGACACAATACATTAGTCAATTATCATATTAACTAATTAATCAGTTTATCCATCATATTTCATTAATCAAAGTTTTATATGGGAAATAGTTAATAAGTTCACCAAAAAAGATGGTGCTAGTTTCCTACCAAAGTGATTTTGTATGAAATTATATTTAATTTAATTATTACATATATCAACTTTACAGATGCGGTCCAATATTTGGCGCAGGCGCTGATCTACTCATATCCCATAACTGCAACACAAACATGGAGAGCTATTCTAATCTTCCTCACTCATACGATGGCGACGGAGCTAGCTCTGCTAGTCTGATGGGCGACTATAACTTTACAGTTGTGAATTATGAAGTTTTCACCACGGAAAACACTGTCCTCCCACCAAATAGACCTAAACATGAAAGATACTAATACGAAAATGTTATTGTGGAATTGGATTAAATTTTCATATCATATCTATAAAAACATATCCATTATAAAAACGTATCAATTTCATAATTGCATAAATATATCAATGGTTCCTACATACGCGTATACCATAAAATCTGCAAAAAATCTAAAAGAGTTATAATTGGGTTTCTCGTCGTATGTGTCGGAATCTCTTTAAGGATTGACTATCTAATAATTTTATTGTTTATTGACTATCTAATAATGCCTATGTTGCGGCTAGCTCCGAAGGCGGCGGATTTGCTCCTCCGTGCGACTCAAGCGGCCACCTCGCACTGTACGGGCGGGATAACTATCTACCCGTCTCACAATTTTACTATCAGGCAGCCTGCCACAACTGCAGCCTTATCCACCTGAGGCAACTTCTTTGGAGAGATCATGAGAGCTAAGCATTTCACTGCCAAGGTTTCTGAACTGGGTTACTTGTTCAACGGACTCATCACGTACCGAGATTCTGCACTCTAATCGGTTTTTGGAGAATGTCGTATATTTTGTTTTCGCTACAGAGATGTAACCTCTGCGATAATGTTGTCCCTTATGAAGTTAAAGAGAAATGTGCTTAGGCTTATCACCTTGCCTGATGCCAACTGATGTTTTTATGGTTTTGGTATTTCCCTGATTTTTGTGTTGCTATTCAAGTTAATCTCTCTTATGGCATTAATAAGTGATGGGTGTACCCTTTTTGCAGACAAAGTGTTCAAAACGTCCTTCAATCGAATCCTGTCAAAAGCTTTTGTGAGATTGATGAAACTGAGATGAGGCTGGTTTGCTGTATTCTAGTGCTTTTTCTGTTTAAGAATGAATATAGCTTCGGTAGTAGAACGGTTCCTTTTAAATCCTTGCTGTTCCTCTCTATTTATGATGTGTTTTAAGTATTACTTTTATTATCATTGTGGACAATTTGAGAGTAGAGTATAGTAAAGATATTACTTTGTAGTTTTCTGGATTTATTTTATGTTCCTTTTTAAAGATATGTTTTGTAATACTTGTTCTCCAGTTTTCGTTGGAACATATCTATCGTGTAAGGAAAGGAAAGAGTTGAATGTATTTTAGTTACATAAAAACAAAGTCTGCAAAGCAGGTTATAACGTCTTAACGCTTTTTACAATATATGCATAATAAATGCATTTTTAATAAAATGTTGTAATTTTATGTTATTAGTTAGTTATAGTTATTTGAGAATTCTGATTAATCAGTGATTCCCCCCCCCCATATCCCATTGTTATACCTACATAATCCGCTGACCTTAACAATAATACATAAGTATTCTAAATTAGGATAATAACTATTTAATAATAACAATAAAAATTTTGAGTGGATCTTTCGAAGAAACACGCTATTATATGAAAAATTTACTTGTCAGTAAATGACAGTATTGGTATTTAATAGCTTAGAGAGAAATTTATAAATTCATACATATGTAATGGCCTTTTGAATCATATTACATAAAACCTACTTAATATTATATTTTTTTGTTGAGTTCTTAAAAAATAATTGTTAAAAATACCATAATATATAAGTATGCATAACACGTAGTATGTATACATATGTACATACATATATATATATTTTAAATACTGATATTTATGAATATCTTAAAAGATTGTTTTATGTATAGTTTATTCACCGAGAAGAAAATAGTCTTCCATTATTGAAATGTTTGTTTCTTGTTTAAAATATTTTCTTCTTAATTAAGAATAAAATATGATTTTATCACTAAAATAATCATGTACAATAAGGCTGGCGCCACACTGGTCGTATCTTCTGTCGCGTCTTTGATGCCGCAGAACGCTGCTACATTTCTTTCACATTACATTTCACATACATAAAATATGTGCTTATCGAACACACTGCGCAGATCATCGGTCGATCTGCTGGCGGAATGCTCGCTTCGGCGTCTATTCGGTTCTCCGCCGTAACCGTAACTTAAAATCGGTGACATCGCGTTCCATGTTTTTAAAGCAAAGCGCGGTCTGCCATGAAATATTTATGCTATATTAAATTAATAATTAATTATTATGCCATGAAATATTTATGCTATATTAAATTAATAAATAATTATTATGCGGATTTGACGCAACCGAAAAGACGCTCATAGGCAGATAGGCTCAATGTGGCGCCGGCCTAAAAGGAATTCAAAATTATTCCAATTCATGTATTATTGTTTTATATGGTCAGTAGGTTAAATAGGATTATGTGATCTATTATATTATGCATAAGTTATTGCATTTCTTGCCATTAGATTTATTTTTATCATGACGTTGAAAGCTATAACATTTGCAGAGTAGGAATTAAGGACACATTGCTCATGATGATATCATTAAACGAAATTGATGAAATGAATGAAAAAAAAAATTTTCCATCCATTTTCACTTATCTCCTTTCTTTGAGTGAATTTTTGTATGCACGTATTGCCATTCTTCAGGAATGCAACTGAAAAATTTGTCATAAATTTTTTTTTTGGAACAATATGGTGCTTTTATCAGTGATTGCCTCATATGTGCTATTTTTTTAATATAATAAGATTATTTAGTTATCATCAGTTTCATTTTCAATTATCATACTCAGCTTGTTATTGAACAAATATTACACTCTAGACAAAAAAGTGTTTGCACTTGCAAAAAATTATTAATGTTTAATTATATTTTTTTTGTTTTTAATTTAGATTTACTTGTTGCATGAGTGATGTTTACAAACAAAAATAAAATAATACTTGCTTTTGATATTATTAGAAAGCTTTTGCACTAACTCATAACAGTTCATTTACGATACGCCGGCTATTACAACTGGAGAGAGGCTTTTACAACAGAGTTTTTATTGAAAACTTAGTTTGGCTTGTAAATGATTCTGTATAGCCAACGTCGTGATCAATAGACTTAGACTAGAGATCTTAGACTAGAGTAGCTTGTTGGTCTTGTGGTTAGGACACTGGCCTCGTGATCCAAAGGTTGCGGGTTCGATCCTCACTCCAGACTAGCAAGTTAGTCCTATTTTCATAGTACAAGCGCTTAGCTTAGTTTGAAAATAGTAAGAATATTGATGTGACACGTATTCCGTGTTCACATCTCTATTTAAAAAAAAAAAAAAAAAAAAAAAAAATTACCTTTCTTTTGTGGCAGTTGTCATATGCCTCATTTTCTCCAGAAAGCCAGTTTCATGAAATATTTTGAGTAACTCCCTCACACTATACTCAGAAAACCTTACTCTATGAGAAATTCCCGGTTTGAAAATTTTTCTTCAATAATTTTATGATTTAATCTAAATATACCTACATTTGATTCAAATTTTCCATAATTTGTTAACTATGTTTTTCAAATGCGGCTAGTAAAAAACTGTTGCGACTTTTTAAACTGTAAATACTGCAAAAATCTGGTCAATACAGTACATAACATAACCCAAACAACAGTAAAACAATAAAGTGATTTCTAAGAAATAAAATCTGATTTGTTTGTAATTTGGGCTAGACGCTAAGTGCGAACATTTTTTTGTCTCCACAGCTGTACTTTATAATATAGGTACAGTATTGTGTTGTTTCTTGCCATTTTATATTTTAATGCAATTTTGTATGCAATATTAATTTTTTATGGTGTATTAAATTACATTTTTCTCAACCTTGTCTTCTTTTTGGTATTGCGGTTTATTTAGAATTGGTTTATTTAGATGTTGCTGCCCGAACTGTCCTCACTGATCAGTTACTGGTAATGAGCCGGGAAGAGAAAGGGAAAAGACGCGCCCGTGCGTTGCCTATTGTATCGGCCCGCCCCCCTCCCCTCCCGCACCGTGGGAACAGGGTGGCAAAACTTGAAAACACTACGCATATGGATTCTGCATTAATATCTGGAATAAAAACAATAACAGGAGATCCGGTCCGGATAATCAAGCATTATTCAATGGTACGCCTTTGCATTTACTAGCGGCGTCAAACACAATTCTTATTTTGCCGGGCTTTCGCGGATTAAAGACTGCGAAATGTGGCAAATACCATCTGCGGTTGCCTGTGCGGTTCTTAGGACGTTCATAGGACACCACGGCGACCACTATAAATTGGCGTGCGAGGGAGGGCATCCCTGTCGCGTAACAGAAGTTGCCAGAGTGTAAATTTATTACACAATACATAATGTACAGAATGTCCGGTGACCGGTGTCGTAGCCTTTAACTGAAATTTGGTCAGGCAGCACTAAAGAAACCAAGCTTTAATGGCGGCCGTTCTATCTGTCAAACTGTCAGACGGTAATATCGGTCCATTATTTGCTTTTCAGCTTCACAAAACTTAAATACTTCATTGGCAATTGTTCTTGCACCATCCCGGACTGTTTAGAATGTTTTGGACATAGTAATTCAGTGTATATTGGTAATCAAGATTTCACAGCTCCCGAGAAAATACAAAATTGTTTTGAATGACAGGGCGAGGGGTTACCGCTGGGTGCGGGCGCGGCGGGTTTTAGTTCAAAAGTTGTCGCACGCCAAGTTATTGTGGTCAAGCAATAGACATAGGCTATATATTATACCGTTAAAATGAAAGGGTTTTTCGTGGTGACCTATTTTACAACTAAAGTCGATGAAAAAATGGTAGAGCGATGCGTTTTTTACGAACGCTGTCTTAGAGAGATGTTGAAATACTTTCTATAGAGAAGTTGTAGAACTTAAACAGTTGTATAAAAAAGTCAGCGACGACATATATCTATATGTTAAGGTTAATACACAAATTGACATAAATCTAGAGCTTAGCCAACGTAAATTGGCGTGCGGCGACTTTGGAACTAAAACTCGCCCCGCCCGCACCCGGCGGTAACCCCTCGCCCTGTCATTCAGTTGAATCTCGTATTTGCGCATGAGCTGTGACATCTTGATTTCCAATATACACTGAATTATTAGGTATGTCCAAAACAGTCCGGGATGGTTCAAGAACAATTGCCAATGAAGTATTAAAGTTTTGCGAAGCTGAAAAAGCAAATAATGGACCAATATTACCGTTTGACAGGACTCTAGATACCATTACTGGTTTGTTTCTTTAGTGTTGCCCGACCAAATTTCTATTAAAGGCGCCGACACCGGTCACCGGACACTCTGTATATTATGTATTGTGTACCTAATAAATTTACACCCTGGCAACTTCTGTTTCGCGACAGGGACGCCCTCCCTCGCACGCCAATTTATACTGGTTGCATTCTACGCGTGCGAAGCCGTGCGGGTAAGCTAGTCTCTTATAAAGTTAATGGTCATGTTACCTTTTTCGCTTCTGCGACTTTCGCGGTGTCGGGGATGAAACCAGCGAAGGTCTTACTAACTCTGCTATCGATGCAAATGTGTGAAATCAATATGAAACATAATTGCAGATTTTTAGGTTAGGGTAAGGGTGTATAAATCTTCAATATTCATTACAGGTATTGTGAAGAGTTTTTATTAGTATTTTAAAGTATCGTATTTTGAAATATATTATCACTACAGCCGGCCGTGCTGTGTGCAAATGACAACATTTTCGCGGCGCGTCTTTTGCATTTTTGTTTGATACTGCAAAATTCACTTGTGCATATTTCTCGCTCTTTTGTCACGCGATACGTCTTGTCCTCCTTGCTTGGGGGCGGCATCGGATATCATTGTGAGCTATTTTGCGAAATCTTGAATAGTGCTAGAATCTGATGAAGCTCTTGCAGCGAACCACGCTATACGCACTGGTAGCGGTAATCTTCCAACCATTACACATACTGGTAGTAGTTGGCGTGCAGCTCTGTATCGGGAACCGAGACCTTCGGCGGTGGCTACAGCATTTCTCACCGCGATTGCGAACTCTGTTAAGTTTCCCGTATCATTGGATTCTGTGAGACGTGGCAGATACACCATTGGTATGTTTTAGTTGGTGATGAAGCATTTCCATTGATGGAAAATTTGATGCGTCCGTATACAAAAAATAAATAATTATAGGCTTTCTCGTACCCGACAAACAGTAGAATGTTCGTTTGGAACATTGGCTAATCGCTTTATAGTTTATAGGAAACCATTCGAAATTAAAGTAAGTACCGTCGATAAAGTTGTAAAGGCGACATGCGTTCTTCATGATTATTTAAGACAAGAAGCTCGAAAAGAAAGAGAATTCCTGGACATCCCATCCATCCCAGCATTGATTAAATGGAAACATTGTTTTTATTGGAGGCTTTGCAAAACAATGGAACCTTTGTTTTCCCTCCAGAAACTTATTTTAAAGTTAATCCTTAACCCGTGCAACGCCGGGTAGTAACAGCTAGTTAAAATTAAATCTCCTCACTTTGGTCTTCTTTTACTTTTAAATATGCTCTCATAGTTGTAATATGGAGTGTTCTAATTAAAGACACAAATAATGAAAAGTATCAATACCTACTTTACTCATGAGTAGTATAGGTAGAAAAGTATCGTATTCGTAAAAATGTTGAAACAAAAGTATTGATACTTCTTCGGATTTACTATGAATTTTTTTGTATGCCTGTATTATCGATACACCACAGTATCGATAGTTTTTCGAATTTTTTTTCACAGATGTAATTGCCTAAATACATTATTCATATCCTTCCTTTGTTGGAATAGATTACTAGATAGTGGTGTTGCTAAATATAGCATCGTCACAGGCACATCCTTCAGATTTACTGAAGGCTGTAGCTACCTGTGAATCTGAGCCTGCTTGATGACGTTTCTTGTATTGTCCAAAGTCTTCCGATGGTTCCAAAAGTCGTAAACCGCTTCAACAGGTGAATCTCGCTACTGAGACGCTGATCGTAGAGCTAGCTCTAGCTACTAGCACAAGCTCCGGCGCATTGCGAATGTATTATTTTAAATCAGGAATCAAGCATGACATGGCTACCAAGTGGCTAGGTACCTACCTTCCATTTGTCCAAACCTGTGATGTATTTGTTGCATTATCTCACAATTTTCTAGTTTTGAGTAAGTACTTGTGCTTTTTGGCGACTTAGTTTATTTGAAAGTTGGGAAAAAAGTACCCAATACCTACCAAAAATTACTCATTGAGTATTGAGTACAAATGTATTGATGTTGATTAAAAAGTATCGGAGGCCAAAAGTATCGATACCTTTTCCGTGGCCCTAGTCCTAATTTGCCGTTAGGTACAGAATTATGACAGTCCTGGATAACCTCTAATTTTAAATAATTAATTACTGCGCTACGAAGTTTGTGATACTGACGCAGACATTATCTCCACGACCATTATTATACTTTAATTTTCAAATTAGATTAATTCGAAGCAAATCTCGATCGTATTCAGCGTCAGCTATAATTATAACAGTCAGGTAGAGGGATGTAGGTAGGTACAGTAAGCTGTTTGTCCCAAAGTTCAAGCACTTGGGCTAATGACATTTTGCCCTTTAGCCTATTCATTCAGGGCATTGAATCCCTTCATTCCTTCAGGGCAATGAACTCAAATAATTGTTTTCATTAATACCATAACAGCCCCTATCAAATAAAAAAATATTTATATTAATTCAGAAATTTATTTAGGATTTAAGGGTGTAAGTAGTAAGAGGGGCGAAATAAGTGTTCTCGATTTTTGTCATGTTAATTTCTTTCTAAAAAAATATAATTTTCCTGTAAAAGTGTTAAAATAAGTAAAACCCTATTTAAATACCAACACACCTGTGTGGAAAAATTAATTTGCGATCCACCTACAGACACCAACTAAAACTTTTAGAGGTCATGCTTTCATCGAACAAATTTTAAAATATAGCAGAGTAAACAACCATCCACAAAGAGCTTTCTATAACGTACAATAGATGCTCCTTTTGTATTATGAAATTCTAAGGAAAATATTCGTTAGTAGCGTAGGTATCCGTTGAAATTGATAAGGAATGCACTATTTCATTTGCGTGCAGTAATTATAATATATGTATTGTTTATTCATGCATAATGCAGATGATGTAGTTTTGCTGGTGAACGGGGAGCGCCATTTACGCGAGCAGTGACTAGGATGTGCCCAATGTGAAAGTGATATTTTAAGGAATGCTAGGAAGTCAAAAGATGTTCAAGGAAGCGAATAATGGTAGATAATCGATCGTATTGCAAAAATCGTAATATTGGGATTTTAAGATTGTTATACCAACAAAGACGAGAATAAAAAAATAAATAAACGAGACGTAGGTACCTATACGTCGGTGTTCAGTGTTCAAATAAGGAGATTTGTACAGGTAGGTACTTTCACATATCTTTCAATCTCAAAATACCTTTATTTGCGGTGTCCGATGTCTGCAATGCCTTTAGAAAAGGGATTGATTTCTCCGGTGCCTTCTTATTCAGGCGGTCTGGTCCGACAGAGCTTCAAATTGATTACCGAAGTAAGTAGGTACCTACCTATTGCGAGCGTAACCTCACAATTCTCCTGTTTCGACTAAAATTACATGAAATAAGTAGGTGGTACCTACTGATTCTATATTTAAATCTTAAAGAAAAATGATTATTTCATATGCACTCATTAATTTCTTCTCCCACAGCTGATGTAAAATTATGGCAAAATATCTTTCTCCCCCTTTCTCTCAAGTAGAAACTGAAAGAAACAAACAACGACGTATACCTACGTCTATTTTTTATTTTTATTCTCGTCTGTTAAGTATTGGGAAAACAATTAGGCTAAGATCACAATATTGCTATTTTTTTCTGAATACGGCCGAATGAATGTTTACTGCAAGCAAAAGAGTTTGGGTTCTCGGGAGATACGATTCCTAGAAATAGAATGGGTTTGAAATGTTCTGTGTGTAAGTTTTCTGGGATATTCTACCGTGTATATCTGATATACACGGTAGAATATCCCAGAAAACTACACACAAGATTCTGAACGGCCGCGAAAACCTGAGAACGGGTTTGAAACGCATCTAAAGGAGGGTGATCGCAAAACTGAATAATCATTGTTAAATAAAACTTGGCATTGGAGGCAAAATTGGCGGTGCATAATATAATTCTGGTACTAACACTGATCCTATATTACAATGACATTTGAAGCTGGGAAAAGGTTACTAAATATAGAGAATGTGGATAATCTATTTAAGACAAACAAAGTAAAGTGCTGATTGTGTGCATGAAACGAGCCTGTCCAGATGAGGCGTTTTAGGCGCGAGTGCACCCGCGCGGGTGCACTCGCGCTTTCTCGAGATACTGGAGCTACATACATCCTGTCCAGACGCTGACGCGTAAGAGCCTGTCCAGATGGCGCGTTTTCCAGGTATAGCATGTTTTTAACTGGAAGTCCAGACAGAGACCCTAAAAAAATAATATAAGTAGTGTACATATTTGTATAATAACGTCGTGTAAATAAAAAAATGCAAATATTTCGATAGATGTACATATGTTCAGATCATGTATATACACATAGATTTGTAAATACGCTAACCTAATCTTTTGTTTTTTTAAATTGTTTGAGTAACTTTGTGGATCGACATTTAAAAAAAATATATTTTTTTTGTTTTTATCCACTTATAATTATTAATTACACCTACATGTTTCGGAAAAATCCTTTGCTCTGTCAGAGTGTAGTACACATTAATACACACTGACGAAGGAAAGGATTTTTCCGAAACATATAGGTGTAATTAATAATTATAAGTGGATAAAATCAAAAAAAAAAATCTAGTCTTTTGCATCTTGGTTGAATGTCCTAAGCCTATAAATAGGAAAATCTGGAGTACCGTTCAAGTGGCCGACAACTGTAGAAACTATCATGTAAATCAAATAACTTAATTTCTGTGTAATTCATTCAGAGCAAGCGCGATTTACAGATTTAAAGATGTGAAATGGTGATCTTTCGATCTGCATTTGTATTTAAAGATGCACAATAATGATTTAAATCTTTTGAGTGAAAAGAGTTATAACTTCCTGATCTGTCAAAAGAGTGTTTGTGCGCATCTCTACCACGGACTCGCGCGTAGTTCTGGACGCAACAATGCCGCCCGAGTACCTCAATACGCGCGGCGCTCGCGCGTTTCACGCACGAGTCGAGTTCCGCGCGTAGCGCGCGTTTTACGCGCGAGTAAGCAAACGCGCGTCAGCATCTAGACGGGATGTATGTAGCTCCAGTATCTCGAGAACGCGCTAGTGCACCTGTGCGGGTGCACTCGCGCGTAAAACGCCTCATCTGGACAGGCTCTAAGGCCCGGTTGTTTCAAATTCGATCAAAGTAAGCGTAGAGTTTAAACTGAAATTTTACGTTCTCCACCAATCAGACGATCCGTTTTCGTAAAAATCTATGCTTTTATCGACCGCTTACTTTGATCGAACTTGAAACAACCGGGCCTAAGGCGGTCGCCTGGCAATGCGAGCGAATTTCACCACTTTTTCTCACACTATAATAAATTAAGATCTTAATTTTTTTAGTATTCAGTTTGAAATAATAATATCAATTATTTTAATTTATCGATGTTAAAAAGTTGTCAACAATATATATAATAGGTTAAAAACACGTAGAATTTTTTTTTAAACATTCTCTTTCAAAACATGAACTATAAGAAAACTAACTAACCATTAAAAAATATATATATTTTTTAAATAACAATAATCGTTTTGTAATATTATTGAAAAAAAATATGTCAAGTTTGTACAGTTTTATAAAGCTCACATAGTGGAGCAATATTCTTCATTTCTAAAGCATCGTTGGTTTAATAATTTATTAGTTGATCAAATAATTTTGTTCTTATCGTTTTAGAAAAAAAAAATACGAATTGAAAATATGTGCAACAAAATGAATTAATTTTGTTTTGATACCTTTCTGTACAAAAACAGATTTGGAGAGAAAAAGCATAGATTAAACGATAATCTTTTTAGAAGTCTTAAAATCGGCGAACGTTCATGAGAGACGTATAGGTAGGCTAATCCACAATACTTTACAGGTAGATTCCTGCCTTAATTATGGGTCGAAAATATTCATTTAACCATGACATACCTAATATCTATAGTTATGGAGATATGCGACATAAAAGTGTACATTTTTTTCAATATATTTGACTTATATATAATTTTTAATTTTTTTAATTTTTTTTTTTATATACACTCTGATTTGGGCTTTTACATCATAACTATCTAAGTATGTAGGTACATAGGAATAACATGACAAAAAATGAAAAGTCTCAAGAAAATAAAGTAAGTAATACGTAGAAAGTAGTAAGAAAGTGTTTTGTAAAACGTTGGACTATTATTATATCAGTGATTTTTATTGAATATAAAAAATTATTTCCTTTTTAATACAAGTCAAACAAAATGAAAAAAAATACAATTCCAATTAGAATTTCTGCAGGGTTTGATTTTTATTATTTTATTTAACTACTATTGAAACGAATAAATTTTTCTTAATCGTTATAAGTTGCTGTAACGATGATTCAACAGTTTTGTAAAAATATAAGTCAGAAACATTGAAAAAAATGTAAACTTTTGTACTGCGTAACTCCTTAACTATATATATTAGGTCATGGTTGCTTGAATATTTTGGACTCATAATAAAGGCAGGAATCCACCTGTAGAGTTTTGTGGACTAGCTCTGTTACACCCTGTATCTGAAAGAGGCAAATAAATCCATTAGGAAATTAAAACGGCATCTATACCGTATTATTATATATAACATTCTTTGTGTGCATATAATACTTACGTGCAATTTAGTATCCGAATTAATTTCCGAAGTACAAAATAATCTTTAAAAAATCTTAGATGGGTACATCTTCTTTTAATTAATTCATGGTTCACTTAAGATGTTTAATTTATTTATTTCTTCATATAGGCTCGCATTCCCGCGATACTGTTATACGGACAACCCTTAAGACAATTTCGATTGGTGATAAATCAGCTATATCCGCCCACAAATTAGTAACTAGTGTTTGTTCAACGTAGTTGTTTTCAAACAAAAGCGATCCTCGCCAAGTTAGAACATATTTATTCCATGATTTTTAAACATTATAGTGTATCCATTTCACGTGTATTTTTAAAATTACAATCCTGCTTGGTCCCTTAAAAATATAAATATATGAGCCACTGAAATTACGAAGAGATAAATTTTTCTTGTTAATTGTCTATTTTCGTGCGGAATTCTTACTAACTATCAATTGTTTCTGGTGTTTAATAATTTTATTTAAATATTAAAATCTATTTTCACATTAAAGACAGATTCTATACACAATTTAATAGCTCGATAGATTGTATCTTTAGTCATGATTACATTTTTAAATCGCAATGAAACTGTTTCTGGATAAAAATAGGGGATTTTTTAAAATTACTCTTTCTCTCACGACTTTGATTCCAACTTTAAGAGACGTTACAGAAAAACCCGAAGATTTAATTTGTACATATTGCACACTGGTGACATCTATCGTAGAAGAAGTGAACACTCACAACAAAGTGTATATAATTTACGACCTCGGAAGAAATAATCAGTTCGGCCTATATATATATATATATATATATCTATATATAATATTATATATTATATGATATATATATATATATATATATATATATATATATATATATATATATTATTTATATATAAAAGTTCAAAGCACAGACCTACAAAATATGAAAACATGAACTAAACTAAATTACTTATAGCTTACAGTCTGGTTCCACGGCTGGTTCCACTACGTATGACTTCTTTAAAAAAATACTAAGGCATGTAAATTTTGAAACAATTATGAGAATGTCGAACTAAATTTTGTTAAAAAGTAGGTATAATGTCTTAATTAATAATATGCACTTTATTTCAAAAATACTAAATTAAGTTAATTAATTTTTTAAATTACCTACATACACGAAGAGATTCATTTTGGAACGAAATTTAATAAATTTAAAAATAAATTTGTAAAAAAATCATTTTGTGTACTAGAGGATTGAATGCAAGAATAAATACTTTAACTGCATTATAAATGTATCTTAAATTACGCGAGTGGGGAAATATTTCCGCTTATCCTAATCTCCTCGCCTAAAAAGGGGTTCAGCTCATATCTGTACAGAATCTACTGTTTTTGAACTCCTGTTTCGTAGTCATTTTTTATTACAAATGTTATACATTATATTTCCTAAATTATTTTGACAAATGATTGGCATTGAATGACACACATCCGTCGCTGGTAACCATTATAGTTATAATAATTGTATTATTATTATTTGTAAATAAATGAGTATCCTAGCCAATATCAGAAATTTCTAGTTTGGTTAGTTGTACCATTATTTTCAGAATTTTTAATTTTTTTTTAAATTAAAAAATCATCACACGATTTTATAAGTTCAATATTTTTATTATCCAAACCAGGATGATCGTTTCCGCAGATTATACCATTATCAACTGATAAAAATAGAACATTTTAATGATTTTATTTATTTTGATTTTTTAAATTAAAAAAAAATAATGGAGTTCATTACAATAAATAACGTCAGTTTACAAAAAATTAAAATAATTGAATATGTCTTTTGGGTATCAATTGGCCGGTATCCTTATTTCCATCTTAAAACAAAAATGTTTTGTGCAAAGTATACGTTCTAACTACCTACATAGTTATAATTTTATCCCAAAAATAGTGATAATTTTATCCCAAAAATATATTTACTGTATTTTTAAAGGTCGTTTAAAACAACAAATATTAAAGTAAGAATATAAATACTTATTCTTTAGGAACCGATATGTAAAAGAACCGTCATTTTGACGGGTTACAGCTAGTTTTGAATAAAAATGTTTGTTTTTCACCACTAGTTTATTTTAGAATATCACACAATATGTTCGGAAACCTCCGTTTCCTTCCTCAGGTGAGTTGAGCCTTGTTGAATGTGTGTTTATTTTCTATAATATGATTAGCATATTCTGAAAAGTTATGATTAGTGAGGTACTTTTTATGTTCTTTGAATCTAATTTCTATTGATCTGCCTGTCCGACCTATATATGCCACATTGTTATCCCCATAAACCCCACTGCAACATAATTTGTTTAGATTTTTACAAAATAAACAGCAAAAAACAAAAATAGTGTTTTATTTATAATTGTTAAAATGGATTTTAAACGCCACCACATTCAATTACTTAATATTGAAATAGACTTGGGAAGTAGGGCTTGTTCAGACACGCGGGAACCGTGCGATTGCAAATCGCGCGTTTTGAAACCGCAGATTTGTGTCCAGACAGCCGCGGTTAATCAGCGATTTATGTGCGCGAATAGCGTCAGTTGATAAACGTCAGTTTGACAGCTCCGGTACCGTTCTCCATCTTTGAGATCAGAGATAAATTCGCTCATTACATTGTGAGCGACGGCCATGTTCCATGACAAGACACAAAAATATAATTCTAACAGTTCATTTTGGGTTAATTAATACCTACTTACCTAAAATACTCTTTTTTTCCAACGTGTCTTCACCATTTCCAAATATCTCCACCAACTCCTGCCAATCTTGGTTCTTGGCAATTTTATTTGAGTAATCCTCACACTGAAGATTCCATATTTCAGGTCTTTTCTCCACTCAAAGCAATCCATAATGAATTCACGCGTGCTCCTGTTGCGACTTGCGAACCGAGCGGTGCCCGCAACGCAACTGAACGCCGAGGAAAGGCTCCATAGTAATAGAATCGCGCGGCACCGTGCGGTTACGTCTGAACGATTACATACAAACTTACAAAAATAAGACCCGCGCGGGTCCCTCGCGATTCTGAAGCCGCGCGGTTCCCGCTGTGTCTGAACAAGCTATTAATTCGTTGGAAATTCGGCCGCTTAAATGTGTTAAAAATCTTTGCATGTAGATATTGTACATTGGCGTGAGGAATGAACAAATGGTGGTGAACGTAGAGCTGTTTGCAGCATATTCGATAGAACTAAGCGAGGGATGTTGAGAGGGTTTGTACATGTAGATCAATCCATCTCGGCGATTGGCTAGCTCTGTGCTCACACGCAGTGGCGGCCCAATCGCGAGGCTCCGGGCGTCAAAATATTGCGAGGCCCTGATCCTGCTCATTTTATAAATCGTGTATCGCACATAAAACTAACTCAGAAATAGTTTACAAACAGTTTTTTAACAGTACACTCTTTACCGTAAACACTAAAGTAAAATTCACTAAAAAATAGAACAATTTTTATTTACGTGCTGAAAGATAATTTGCTATCCAAACGATTATGTAGCGCATACAGTTGTTAGCAAACTAAGCAAAGCTGAGGTTACTAGATATGACGAATGAAATACAAAATGGGAATTCTCCAAGCGTAAATCGTAAACACAACGAAATGCGCGGTCTTGTTAAGCTCATTCAAATCGAATGAGTGAGGAGTGAGATTCAAATAGTATTACATTTTTACATTATCTTTTATTATTATAAAAATATTCTAATTCACTGATAATTTATCTTTTAATACGAATATGACATTGAATAAACCTTATTTAAAATTAGTTTTGTTATAAACTAATAGCTATAAGCATAAAATAAAAAGTTACAGCATACAGCAGCCCGTGAAGACCTGGCGTGTTCAGATAAACTAAAAAACTAACCCATAAAAGACAATTTTTTATTATACTCCCTTTCTCATTGAATCCGGTTTCGTGCCTACTGCACGCGTCAGGGTCATTACTAATTTGTATTGATTTGATTTTTTGTTTGTTGCAATTTGAAAAAACCATTAAAAATTCGAAAAATCCAAAATTTTACTATAATTATTAAATTATTTTAAAAGAAAATTTGTTAGATCATTTTTATCGTCCCCTCGAGTCTACCTGCAAGGTTTCAGCTCAATTGGATCACGGGAAAAGGGTTAAAAATCGATCCAATGTTTTTCCGGCAGACAACAAACGCTACGCGTTAATAGAAAGGGAGTAAAAATAGAAGGAAGGCCCCATCAAAAGTTTTAAAAACCGAAGAGCGTTCATGAGAAGATGTATGAAAGTGTGGCTTTCCATTGCCTAAAGGTTCACGGTGGTGATGTAGGTATTTTCTGTATCTAAAAACTGTAAAATATGTAAAAAAAAGAACGGAAAAATAATATCATACGCTGACGATACTGCGATCATCACGAAAGGAAGCGACTGGGACACAGTTAATAATACACAAGCGAACAATGACATAAATACGCTAAAATTATGGTTTGACAACAACTTACTCTCCTTAAATTCCGACAAAACTTACTTTATTCCCTTTTCAATAAAAAAACCGACAATCCCTTCAAATTTACAAATTATTGTACACGACACCAACTGCAAAAAAACTAACTGCAATGACAAATGCTCAACCCTAGAATCTAAAAGAGAACTAAAATACCTTGGTGTAATAATAGACCAACACCTAAAATGGCACAGCCACATTAGCGAGTTGGTCAAAAGAATAAGGAAATGCATATATATGTTCATAAGATTGCGTAACACACTAACCATAGATAATTTAAAAATGGTTTATTACGCTTCTGTCCATGCACTACTCCAATATGGAATCATTGGATGGGGAGGGGCGTATAATAACATCATAAACACAGTGAAAGTAATCCAAAGATCAATTATAAAAGTAATATTAAAAAAAAGAAAAACCTTCTCTACACAATTACTTTTCTCTAAATTCCAAGTTCCAAAATTAGAGAATGTTTACAAAAAAACGTCAATTATACAACTAATTAAAGAAAACATAACTGCTAAATTTGAAAAAAACACATCATTAAGATTCAAAAATAATTTTAAAATCCCAAAATATAATACCAAACTGTGTCAACAAAACTACATATACTTGGGCATAAAAAACTTCAATAACCTACCTACAGATATTAAGAAAATCGATGACTTACAACAATTAAAGAAAAAAATAAACCAACACTTTAGATCGGTACAATTTGACAATGCATAACAAGACATATAGCTAAGGAACAAATATATAATAATCCAAATCCAAAATAAACTAATAAAGTGTAAGCCCCTCACCAAGCACATGAGCAAGTCTCATTTTTGGAGAGGCAAAGCAATAAAATAAAATGTATCTAAGTAGATTATAATACACAAATGTATTATGATTTAAATGTAGTATTAATATTAAATAAAAATAAAAAAATAAATAAAAAAAAGTAACTCTTAAGTTCAATTTTTAAAATACTGTTCAATACCTTTTATTTTTCAGTGAATGCCTCTCAACATATGCCCAGGATCGTTTTGTGAGCGAAAGCTCCCATGTCGGTCCTACTCATTCGTCGCCAGATTGATATTTTTTAAATCTAAAGGCCATATCTCGCTGTGTCGTGTGGAAGCCGACACAAAAGCAAAGCAAGGCAAAAGTATCAATCACGTTTATTGAAAATTATTATTGTATTCGTCAAAGGATTTTATTATAATTTATTTTATAAAATACAAATATTGATCTGAGAGCCCCACTTTGAGAATCGCCGTGACTTTTGCCCTGCGCCGGGGCGTGGCCGCTTGGCTCTGATAATGTTTGTGGCCATATTTTTAATTGATTCTCTCTTAAGTCGAAATTAATGAAAGATTAATTATTGACCACAATTTAATTTACAATACACGTCCAATCATTCTTATTTTCAATTACCGTTACCGAAGTCAACACCAATGCTTTGGTTTATTAAAAGGCGTCGAATTTCTATGATGCTAAAATATGCGTTATCATGACACAAAATTTTTAAATTTCAAAAAAATAAGTTAAAGTAAATTTTTATGAAACCTAATACAGTTTGATTTTTTTAGAATAATATGTCAGATAAAACAGTAATGATAAACATCAGTGGACCAATTAAAAAAACCTATCGTAATTATTTTGCAAATACAATACATAATTATTCACTGTTCGAAGAATATTTTTTCTTCTTCTGTATGAAGGCTTGAACTTTGTGGTGACATTATTATTAAAATAAAACACAAATTACTGTGTTTTCACCACTCTATTAGATTAAAAAATCTACATGTTTCGAGAACAATGTAATAAAGTGATGAAAACTGTTTTATTTTAATAATTATTCAACTTACGATTTTGTGTCATCGAACCTCTTTTTAAAATAAAAATTTAGAGATCGTTTACATTCTGTATATATTATAATATTAAAAAAAAATATAAATCAAAATGAGGCATGCAATATTTTTTTAGTATTAATATTCTTATATATAAAGCATTTGAATCGTGCATACTGCCAGTGATGACGTATGAAGTGGAGACGATGGCCCTTACAAAGAATGATGTAGAAAAGCTCAAATGCACACAACGATCCATGAAGAGATCCATGCTTGGCGTGAGCCTAAGAATTAAAAATTGTGAAATTAGGCGCACATCTAGAGTAGTGGATATCATGGATCATGTAGCGAAATTAAAATGGCAATGGGCAGGGCAAGCTGCAAGGCGGGATGCTACAAGATGGACTCCCAGATTTCCGAAATGGAGACCTTGGGAAAATAAAAGAGGCGTCGAAAGACCTCAAAATATATGGGCCGACAATATTGCCGTTGTGGGGGGGAAGAAATGGCTACAACTAACAAATGACAAGGAAGGGTGGAAGGGTATGGAAGAGGCTTATATCCAGCAGTGGAGAGATGAAGGTTGAGGAAGAAGAAGAAGTATAAAATAAATATTAAGACGAAACTAACGTGTTTCATTGGACCCCCGCAGCATCAAGGTTCCTCTCTTGACACAAGAGAGACATTATTACAATTATGAAAGAGTTAACAATTATTATTAACAATTGTGTGAATTTTGTGATGTCAGGATTTTAATTTATTAAGCCGGGCTTGGCGCAAAGCGCCGCTGTGAAACAATAGCCCCCACAAAATATTATTAATTGAACAAATGTATTACTTTAATTCAACCTGAAACAACCGGCCCTTAGTACGCCCGAAAGTAAATAAAGAATAAAGAAGTTGTTCCTATCACACATACTGAATGACGTATATAATAGCTAAATCGCATATTAAATTATCTGAAATTTGAAAAGATCTTAACCTTATCGTACCGTGATACCCATACGAAGCTTTGCTGTCAACTCGAATTACGGGAAAAATTTAGGTACTTAAAGCATCTTAAACGAGATTTTAAATTTTTATTTTATATAAATTTTAAAGGGATTTTTTTATTTAAGTATTCCGTATTTGCCTGTCTCTAGGCGTTTGGTCGATCCCCCTTCCCCTCCCCTCCTTCCTTCGTCCTACGCCTGATAAGTCGAAAACTATCTGTCAAGTGTACAGTATCGTAATTTGTCATATCGAGAGGGTTATAATCTACCTGTTGTCGAGAGAGTTGTAATCTACCTGTTGTCAAAAGAGAGTGTTGAAATATCGTCGAGTGGATTATCATCGTGTCGTTATACTTATCGAATCCGGATCGAAGTAATCTATTGCCTAGTCTTTATAGTATATCGTCAATTAATTGAATATCGCAGTGAACCAGAAGGTTAAGGAACACTCTCGTGACGGTGAGTTCATCTATCATCCGTGTTTCTTTTCTTCCCCATTAAATTATAGTCCACATTATTTCGTATTTATTCCTTTCTACACATCCTATTCCGTCATCCTATCTATTCCCGTAAATCATCCTTTCCTGTTTCCGGCGAATCGCGTCGGGAACATAATTTTCGTCTTACTATAAATGGTATTTTTATCGCAGCTAACATTCAATGTATCAATATTAAATCGGATTGATTCCAAAAAGGATTATTTTTTAGTGGCATTTGCTTTCTTTCAACATTCATGAACCTTTTGTTTCACGTGTACTATTTTGTTTATAATATTAATATTGTAATTTGATTACTTACATGGTGGACCAGATCTTGTACACTCAACCCGGTTACGCTGGAATAAACTCATTCTTAGTAGTATTATTTTTTCCCGCAACATTTATTTCAGAATTGCCTAAAATATGAATTTTATATTGCAAGCGTTTACGGAAATATTACAGGTTTACTTGGCTCGATAGACCTGTGTTACTGCATAGTATGAGAAAGGTTAAAAGTATAATCAGTATATATTTTCTTATTTTAATATCGTGCTGTTTTTTATTATTTTACTTCGATACCACTTTTTCATAACATGTAAAATCTAATACAAAATAACTTGACTTTATACATATTTATTTTTTAATTCCTTCCACCGAGAGGGGCGTTTTTTCAATTTTTATAATCACAATATTGCGGTCTCGAATTAAGTAGGTATTCTCGATAATAAATCATTTTATTCATATATGCCATTAAAGCCATGTCGATTTGTAAACTGTTTCAATTATAAATCAAGTGTGGTTTCTGGATTTACGACTGGAGGTGGGCAAATTATGTCGGTTAATTGAACAAGGTGGATCTCACAGCATTTGTGAAAAATTGCTTTGAATTAATAAGATAAATCAGGTTTTTATTATAATATTTGTGTACTAGCTAAAACACATGCTTTAAAACACACTTTTCACATGCGAGAAATATTGTTGTAATTGATTAATTCAATATTTTGATTAGCAAATTTGTTTAAATTTGTTTACTTGTGAATATTTCTTTCCATTAATTAGCATGTAATGTATTTGTTGAATATGTAGGTACACTGAATATTTTATATGAAACTAACGGTTTATACTTAGCGCTGGTCGAAATTCAGAGTTAAAATTTAAAATTAGGATTCGAGGGGAGGGGGCTGCCTAGCTATTGCAGTCGGGATGACTATATTTTTCTCTGGATTCTAGAATGTAACTGAACAAAATTTGATGGTGTTCAATGTAATGCACATGTGTATTGAGAAGGGAAGGCGGCGGGGTTGTCAAGGAGAGGAAGGATTGTACATATATTTTGCGCAGTCATTTAACCCTTAATTCCTACCCATCCTGGGAGAAACTCTCACCCCCTACCCTGGGGTCTAATGGACACCAATATGTTTTGGTCCGTAACTTTGAAATGAAACATAATTTTAATTGCTAGTTTTCTTTTTTGGAATGATTTACTTAATAAGAATTAATCTTAATCAACTTTGTCGAGACTTTCTTGACACACTGCCTTGGTATGCTCGCCACAAAGGGGATTTTTGCATGAGCTGCAGAAAACTCTGGTCTTCCGATTCTCATCTCATTTCTCAACACACCTTTTTTTTTTTTTTTTCTTCTTTTTCGCTTCTTTTGCAGTATATCTTCCAAGAGAGTTTGGATATTTGAAAGCAATGTTGGTCATGTCAAGCGTTCTTCCATTTGGGGCAATGGCAAGTTTTTTCAAAAAATTGCGGCGTTTTGGTGCACAATTAGTTGCCATTTTTAAAAGGACATAAGAATTGATGCCTATTATATTCAAAAGGTCATAAAACTTGACATTGGCCAGCTCCTAGTCCTTCGAGATACACTGTATCTATGGCATAATTGGTCCATTAAATCAACACCACATTTTGTCTTGTTATAGTAGTCTACCATTTCTGGTAATGTGTTTCTTGCATGGGGATCAGCTGTTGGATGCAAAGTTGATAACATCATGACCACTTTTTTCTGTTTTGATTTCGGAGGGCAGTAAGATAAAAGATTCAGCTCATCCAAAAGGGCAAATTTCGTGATATTGCGATTATGGTCTCTTAATTCCAGAAGCGAATATGAAATTTCTCTTTCATTTTTCTCAGTGTACCTATAATGGTCACCTTATTTTCAACACCTTTGATACTGGTATAGAGGTGAACCAATTATCGCAGGTTATATTATGATTAGTACCATGAATTGGTTCAGTCAAAGTCATCGTAAAATACTGTGCAGATGAGATATTTATAGGAGTCGAATCTTGCCCAAATATACGAAAGCTTGAAGCATGTACGCAGTCTTGGAGTCGCATAGCATCAAAATTTTAATTCCGTATTTATCGGGTATGCTAGGGATATACATTTTAAAAATACATCTGCCTCTAAATCCCAATAACATTTCGTCTAATGTGCAGTAATCCGAAGGGGTATACATTTCTGTAGATCGAAGTGTAGACAGTTCGTCAAAAATTCAAAACTATTTAGATTAAAAAATATATTTTGTCATTCTTGAGAGAACAAGTTCTTTGGAAATTTTGACAGCTTAATAACAAATTAGGTTCTTCAAATTTATTTGTTGAATATTTTATTTTATTATTATTATTATTAGAATCCAAATATTTTTTTTTTTAAATAAAAATAATCATAATAGATAGATACTAAGTACAAAGAAATGTCGAGTCCCGCGGAGAGAGCGAAAATAGATTAAAATAATTTTGCACTGTCCTTAACTGCTACTCTACACGTGTTTCGAGGACGATATTTAATTTTAATAATAAACACAGCTTAACAGTATTTATTCAAACTATCAAAGTTGTTGATCTTTTTACTCCCTTTATATTAACTCGTGGCATCTGCTTGCTTGCTTGCCGGCTTGCCGTCGAAAAAACTTTGGATCGATTTTTGACCCTTTTCCCGTGATCCAATCGAGCTGGAACTTTGCAAGCAGACTCGTGGTGACGATCAAGAAGATCTACCAAATTTTCGTTAAAAAATTCAATAATTATAGTATAATTTCGGATTTTTAGAAATTTTATTAGTTTTTTCAAATTGGAATCATTAGAAAAGTTTGATTAGCAACGGCGGCGGCGGCCCGATAATGTCGCGGAATATTTTCTAAATTTGAATTATTCCGTCGGTATACATAATAGGTACTTCACTACGAATGTAGAAAATCTAAATTGACTGACAAATGTTTTTGAATTTAATCTTCAAAGCATGAAGTGTCTTATCATAGCTCAAAACATCTGACATTTTAGAAATATATTAAATTACTGTAAGTTTAGTGTTATGTTATATGTTTTAATTCGTCTCTAATTGTTGTTATATTTTACAAAGAAAGGGAGTATAATAAAAACTTGGTTTTTATGGGTTACTTTTTTTTGTAGAATATTGCCAGTAAATTCCAATTTTTAAATAATAATTCTTTCGACAGCCAATAATCAAAATTATGAATTTTGAAAGCTTATACATGTGTGTATAGTGTTATACCTTTATGAATTTTTTTATTTTCTTTTTTAGCAGTTAGGAATATTCTAATTTTACTGGAAGCATACATATAGTCGTATTTTGAACCGAATTCAAAGAATTGCAGAAGGTTTTATACTTAAATATGTATTATCGTATTGAAGTTCATACTTTAACATTTAATTTATATACCTACTATAAACTGTTTTTTATATCTTCGCCTGTCGATGAGAGGTACTGATTCTCTCGAAACTCAGGTAGTGTTAATAAACTCAAGTCGAGTTATAATAGTGTTCATTTTTCAAAATTATCCTTAACGAAGATTTTATTTATAACTTTGTACTGAGATTTAAATCTCCCTAGTACTTACCTAGGGCACGCAGAGAGAAGATCTTAGATATTCAGCAATGTTATATTTTAAGCAGTAAACACGTGACAGATTAAACTATCGAGAATTTATTGCCGAAACAACGGATAAATATCAACATGAAAATCTGTTTTCTTTATTAAAATGTGAAATCGCTGAAATTGAATACCATGCTATCAGCGCAGACTGTGTTAACGTCGGGACAAATTAATTTATGGTTCATAGTGTGTCTAATACCTTAAATATTCACGGCGAGCTGTGATCCGCGCGTTCTTGATTTATCTATGGATAGCTCGGAGGCGTTTTGAGGAACGTTTGAAATGATAAGCGAACGATGCCTGGCGGGAACGGTGTTCCTAAGCGGGATAGTTTTTTCATTAAGCAGTTTCAACCATTTTTTGTAGTGCTCTTGCGATAATTTGATCGGATGAAATTATGCGCGCGTGCAATTTGACGTTTTAATTAGTTATGCCTTTAAATTAATGGCCCGATTCTCGGAGACAAGTCCATTGACAAATTGCTACGTGAGTCAAAACAGGTAACGCCGCGCTCGATGGCTGTCGACTGCCTTCGGTTCTGTTATGCGGAACTGTAGATTTTGGAAATATTGGAATTAATATTAAATTGTCATATTTAAATATAATAAATATACTTTAGCGAAAATTCACATTTCCTGGTTACCATTACGGAAAATTTATTTTATTTGTCAACGCCCATGAGCTTTTACATTATGTGTAATGGACAAGAATTTTCATGTACGTATCATAAAAACATGTTTTATAATAATAAAACAAAAAAATTATATACAATTAAAACTTATTTAAAAGAGAACCAATGAACCGATGGCCATCATTGCCGTGCACTCTTACCCTATATCCCTATACCCGCGATATATATACCCTATAATATATACTATTATCTATATACTATACTGTAATACTATATATAATATATTATATAACTATATATATATAGATATATATATAATTATAATATAATATATATATATATATATATATATTTATATACATGCCACAATGATTAGATTAAAATAAACAGTAATAATTAAAACCTTTAGCAAAATAATAATAAAGGGAAAATAAAGGAGGTGGAGTCGGACAGTCCGACCTCCACCTTCGCGGATAAAGGTCGTCCTCCTGATGACGTTGGATAAGTATCCAACGAAACGTCGAGATTCGCTTCTCGGTAATACATACGGTGCGTATAAAATATCCGAAATTACAGTTAAATAGATTATTCTATGGCAAATAAGAATTGGACGTTAGAGCTTTAGATTTAAAGATATCACCTTAGAATTTTTTTTTACCCAATTTAATGATCATCATGAATAATTTTTTCAATCTTAACTCCAAATCTATCAATAAAATATAAAATGTTGTAATTTTTTAAAAAAAATATCTTCTTACTAAAGAATTACATAAAATATATCACGCTATCTAATGGTCGTTAGGAATACAAAAAATTAAGATTAATACATTTTTTTTAAATAAAGAATAAATTAAAATTAATATATTACAAGTTTTAAACTTTAAATTCAACCATTTGCAAATCTTATTGAATCTTTTAAAAGTTTTTGTACATTACCAAAACGTTATTTAACGCATTATGGTATTGAGTTTATATCGAACAGTAAAGAACTAAAGTCGGAATATTTTTATTGTTTCCGTTGAATTATAAAAAATATATTATTATAAAATTGAATGTATGTCTTTTCTCTATATCTACATGGTGTCCCGTATCTCGACGTCAAGCCGAAATCGGGTGATAGGCCAAGTCATAATATTTTTGAAATTAACTCATGTGTTTTAAAAATTATAAGCATTTAAAAAAATCTACACCCTGTGAGTGTCTTTTTACTCATGTTGCTACAAATCTTTATTTTTCTTTATTTTTTTATTATTATTATGTAATCTTGAATAATGCTTCTGTAAACTTTTGTCCAAAATTCAAAGCCAATTGCTCCAGCTTGGAAGAAAATGTCACTTTTTGACCAAACCAAGTATCAAAATCAAAACTTTGCCCAGTTTTAAGTGACTGTTTTTTTAATTTTTTTTATTTTTAAAATATATTTTTCTGATAACTATTATGACTTGGCCTATCACCGGATTTCGGCTTGACATCGAGATACGGGACACCCTGTATATCTTTATTCTCCTACGCCCTTTGATCAGTCTAATTCAAATGACTCTTTTGAACCCTGCGCAAAACGTCATATTATTATTATTAAATATTAATATTATTGTATTATTGAACAACTATCGCCAGTTATAAATAAAATTTATAACAAAATGAGTTGGTTAATGAAAGTAGCAGTCAATATTTTATGAAAAAATACAAACATCCATGTTTAGCACTGCTTATATTAGTATGAACGAATAATTAATTTAAAATAAAAAATTATTCACATCCATTATTTGGTTTGCACAATTAAACTGAATAGAGTATAGAGTCGCCAGTTTCCATCAGTCAATTAGAGCCGTTGGTGATTTTTATATTTATCGGGACCTGCCACTAAGCCATCTTGTTGATAAACCATTTTAACTTTTACTGTTAAATTATTCGTTATTAATTTATCAACATTAATGCTGACGTTTGTTTAAACGCGTTCTGCGCTAGAAAAACAGTGATTAATTGTTAAAGAATGCATCCAGGATGTCTACAAATGAAATTGATGGATCGGCGATGCAAGCCAGCAATGGTGGTTTGAGTTTATTGATAGACTGCACTGATGCGGAATGCAATTAAATTTCGACAAAAGGTTTAAAAATTTTTTTGCGAGAAAACCAGTATAAATTTTGAATTTTAAGTTTCGCGGTAGCACGTAATATTGGTTCGTGTATGTACCGATATGGCGTGAAGGATCCACGTTTTCAATAATGTTTACAGTAGTCACGTGTGATCTTCTTTAACTGCGTAATAACTACGTAGAGGGCGTGCACTTCAGCGTCGCTACGTAAGTATTGTTTAATTATTGTGCGATTAATTTTAACCATAACATGACGTCGGATGCTTGATTATTGGTTGGATGAGTAATTATTATATCGATGGTCCCTTAATTTCAAGTGCAAGACCAGTAATTATTATATCGACGGTCCCTAGATGTCAAGTGTAAGACTAGTAATTATTTTATCGACGGCCCCTAGATGTCAAGTGTAAGACCAGTAATTATTATATCGACGGTCCCTAGATGTCAATTGTAAGACCGGTAATTATTATATCGACGGCCCCTAGATGTCAAGTGTAAGACCAGTAATAATTATTATATCGACGGTCCCTAGATGTCAAGTGTAAGACCAGTAATTATTATATCGACGGTCCCTAGATGTCAAGTGTAAGACCAGTAATTATTATATCGACGGTCCCTAGATGTCAAGTGTAAGACCAGTAATTATTATATCGACGGTCCCTAGATGTCAATTGTAAGACCGGTAATTATTATATCGACGGCCCCTAGATGTCAAGTGTAAGACCAGTAATAATTATTATATCGACGGTCCCTAGATGTCAAGTGTAAGACCAGTAATTATTATATCGACGGTCCCTAGATGTCAAGTGTAAGACCAGTAATTATTATATCGACGGTCCCTAGATGTCAAGTGTAAGACTAGTAATTATTATATCGACGGTCCCTACGATTAAACTCGGACAAATGTCCGAAAATACCAAAAAGTACCAAAAATACACTTTTGATTTTTTTGTGCCAATATTTAGAAAATACTATTCCCTGCAATGCAAAATAAATTCTAAACTGACGAAAAAGGGAGAAATACTCTCATTTTGTATGCAAAACCAACTCCTGTAAAAATGATTTTTTTTAGATGTCTTAATTAATCTAGGGACCGTCAATATAACAGTAAATTATAGAATTCAACACGTTACATACTTTTCGTTCTTGGTCCTCTCAGCAGGTTACGTTTTTCACTCCGTTCCATCGCTTATATTTCATATCCAATCTACAGTTAATATGAAGATTCCAACCATTGCAACATAACGAAATACTCGCTTTACCTTCCATTATGGAATCAGAAATACTTCACAGATCACACACTTGCCTTCGTGGCAGTGCCAAACATCAATCATATCTCATAATTTCACCACATCCTCATCTACAGATTGATGATATATCATTTCACATTCACCTCTGAGAGGGCACATATAAAATCCGTATCAACAATTTTTAGAACTGTACCTCGCCTATCATTCCCATCTATGAAATTTATTAAGTTAAATATGCGTTTGAAATCACTTCTTAGTACTTAGTTAGGTAATTAATGTAGACATTATGGTTTTTCGACTTGTAGGGAGAGCTGCTGTTTACTGCCTCGGCTTTAGGGGCATGCATAGTTGTTATATAAAAACAATGTTTTCACTGTCGAGCATTAAACCGATGCACATCGTACTGGCCATAAACATGGAGTGCCCATAAAGTAACGAAATTAAATGGCTGGCTTTTATAGTATTTCTAAATAGTAAAGACGGTACTGATACAAATATAATATTAATTGGCAATAACTTGCCGCCAAGGTCGGAGCGGAGAGAAACAAATTATTCGTAACATAACCTCTCCTTATTGGGACTGTTATTCTATATTAGGATAAGATTAAAAAAAATATTGAAATATTGCGGTATATATGAAAATGGCCAGTAATCCTGGATTATAAGAAATTCCGTCATTATATTTCAATAAACATATTTGTAAGGAGGAATACCATGACCTAATCAGTGATGGACAAACTGAAGAATATTTGATGTATGTGCTCTTATTGAACAAGTGAAGAATATGCTTTTATTGAAGAAGTGAAGAACATTTGATATTATTGAAGAAGTCAAGAATATTTGGCAAAGCAAAGACATCGGGCGCTAAACAACTAGCATCCTAGTCAGACTGTCTCACGTCAACAAATTACATTTTGAAAGAATTGGATTCTATGTTTCAATTCTCAGAAAGAAATCAAAGAATGTGTGTATAAACCATTATATTTTATCTTCTTCAAAAAGAGCGAAATAATTTTGTGGTGAAATTATTAATATAACTAATAAATATGAACTTTGTTTCCACCACTTGTGTGTTGAAAAATAACATGTTTCAATACACAAATGGTGGAAACAAAGTTCATTTTTTATTTATTTATTTATTTACGCCCAAGGGGCTTTTACAACATGAGTAAATATTTGAAAACAAAATAAAAACAGTCAACAAATTTTAATTGAAAAATTTGATAAATACTTAATTAAAAGAAAGAAGTTAACATACATGGTTACATATACATATACAAAATACAATACATATACATATACTTGAGTACATACACACAAAAACTTGAGTAAGTATAATATCTGAGATAGGTGAAATAAAAATATAGTTAGGATTGTCCAATAAATAAAATTGCATTAAAATAGTAGTTGGGATTGTCTAATGGAATATGTGACTTCAAATATTTTTTACGTGACACACTTCATGTCTTCTGCTGCTAATGCGTAAGTGATAAATGCAATGCAACTAAAAGTGTTAGTTGCCGCAATCCTATACAATATATAACCATGGAAAGCTCTATTGCACATATTGTTGCTCCTATACAACATCCATTTTCTTGACAAAAATCTGAACCCGAAGAACACAAAATATTAATATCAATTCTTTATTTATGTTAATTCTTTTACGCGTACATCCTTAAATTTCCAATGTTAATAATTGTTACCAATTTAATTTTATTTGCTTGCTTGCCACTTGCATAATCGTTGTGCCTATTTCGTACATGATCGCATTACATTGATTATTTGAATATATGTTTGTTAGAGCATATATTCTTGCTTTTTATTTACTAGAGTAAGCTAATTTGCTAGAGCAGGCCAAATATGTTTATAATTGAGAACTTGGGTTGCATTTGAATTAAGTTAATTAAATTAATGAGAAATTGTGTGTATTTTCATAGTAGGTATTCTGTCTAAAAAGAAAAAAAATCTCACATGTTGTCAGGTGTGAGGGCGACACTGAATCGAAACATGTCTCGTTTGATTTTGTGTCGCGTCAATCTTGAAGTCGAGATAATTAAGAAGAAGAATTTACTTTTACATTTCAAGTGCATACTTTCGCCCATGGTAAAGTTTTACGAACAGTTAACAGATGGCAGTACACAGAAAAAAGTGATTGAAAGAGCCAAACAAAAAATAACGTTAAAATTACTCGCACTTCATCTATTCACAACATCGAGAAATGATTACTTTTCATCAAAGATTTCCTGTAACAGACATCTTACTGCGATCTGACAGTTGCAATTTTGCAATTATTGCGACTTCGATTTGACGTTGTTTGCCCAGAAGTCATTAGATATGTTGCAAAAATAATGTGAATTTACTATTCACTATAGGGGGAGAGTGGGGGAATTGGAGCTACTAAGGAAAATTTGATTTTTTAAATAGCCTCTATTTTTTTAGTGTCTGGAATTTTGACTTTTCTATTACTTTTTTTTACTTTCTATGAAAAATTCTAAATTAATTTAAGAAAAATCAATGGAAGTAGAAAATTTTACTTAAAAAAGTACGTTTGGCATTTTCCGATGGGTGGGGGAGTAAAAAAATGAACAACGGTGATGCAAAGTTCCAAAGGCAATCATTTCTGTCCTTTAGGGACTACTATTTTCGTGATTCTTGGATAGTGGTGAAGACATTTTCGTCCATATTGAAAATGTCGTGAGCCCCAAACCTAAATTTGGTCATAACTGATTCGAGGTTCAGAAAGAAATGATTGATTTCATCTTTGTTAAAGCCTATCAACAAGTATTTCCAAACTCAAATACCATACAAAACATGACTGAAAACGCATATAATGAAAATAAAGGTTAAATATTAAATTTTTATATATTTAATTTCATTTATTTAAAAAATATTTAAATTAAATATAAATATAGTTTTAGGTACTCATCTTGATGTCATAAGATGGAGAAATATTGTAAAAATCAAGCGCAGAACGGACTTGCTCACTTTAATACTGCTTTGCCTGTACTGAAGCTGCTCGCTGACGACCCTACGTTAGCCGAAGCTGCTTATTTTTTTGTGTGTTTTTTTCGGCGTATTCCTAACACTAGAAGTGCGTAAAAAAGGATGGCTCTCATAACCCGCCGGCTCTGATAACCTCACTCTCCCCAATAATACAACAACTGCCATTTTGTCTGTAGATTATTCCATCTCTTAAATTTTGAAAATTGTAATAATTAATGTTAAAAGAAGACAAAAATAATTTTACACTGGTTCACTCTGTAATATAAGTTATTATCGATATATCATTCTTTTTCTTCGTATGGATTAAACTATCGCTCATCGCATCTGTATTTACTCAATTAGATATTACGTAGAAAGATGACTGTGAATTCAGTGTATCAATTAAACATAAAAATTCAATTCAGTTAAACCACTACGTTTTTGGCAACACCGACTGGTTTCTGAATCAGCGTTCCTTTTTTAGAGTAAACTACAAACTAGAAATTACAAAATATGGGAAAATATATTTTTTAGTATCTTTTTTTGTGTGTACCTACCTGTCGTATGACAATATTTTCAAATGTTAAAATGTTTTATTACGGTTACAACGAATTGACACTAAGCAGTCGATATAAACTAATTTAGAATTATACAATACAGACCTTTCACAACTTTCACATCGTCATACATATTTATTGGATTGAACAATTCTACTATTGTTGTATATTATATCACCATTGGATTGAATATATTATACAAATTTAACCTAACCTAACGTCAAAATCCAGGATGTTATCGTATTTGTCATTGCGTATTTAACCCAGGGGTGATATTTACTTGTTTTAAAATCACTTAAAAATAATCTAAATTGAATTAATGTGAAATATTTAAAATATTGGGGAATTTCTATAATCAAATTATTTTTAAGTTAACGAAAAATTTTCAACCTTATATGTAGTCTCTTTTTAATTGATTAACATTTTTATTCCATTTTTAAAGCAATCTACTTTTCATAATATTTTTTATATATGTGTTGTATCAAATTACAATGAAATTAATTAATTTCTGACGTCCTCTAGCGAAGGTATTCGTGACTATTGCATTATAAAAAGTGGATTGCTTTAAAAATGGAATAAAAATGTTAATCAACTAAAAAGAGGCTACATATAAGGTTGAAAATTTTTCGTTAACTTACCAGAGTGCCGTGGCGAAATTGGATAACGCGCCATTCCCGGATAGAATTGGAGGTCCGTGGTTCGAGTCCCGGCGGCATTTAAAATACTTTTTCGTTAATTTGATTTTTTCTGTATGTCTTTTCTAATTGATTAATTGTTTAATAATTCACAGAACTTTGTTCTGAAATTGCAACTTCACAATAAGAATGTGTTTCCTTTAATATATAATATGATTTTTTTTTTGTAAAGCTTTTACAATTTTATTTGACTTGCATGAAAGTCAATGAATTTTTAATTTTGTTTTTTAGATCTCTCCACTCCTCTCTGCCAGCCTCTTCATTTCTTGGTGGGTACTAAATTTTAAATATTGGATATAAATTACTTTTACAACAGTCCAAAATCTTACAAAAGTCAGAAATATTGAAAAATAATAGTATACTTTCATGTCGCTCATTTCCGTAACTGCCGACATTTTACCAAAAGTGTAGAGAATATTTTCTATTTAAAATTAGATGAAGAAGACTCTCAAAGTTTTTGCTACCATCTACAAGACACTGTAGAATGGCGGTCAAGATATTATTACTGCGATAGAGCGAACCAATGAGAAGAGACGCGATATGGTAGCATTGAATGTGACGACGAGCTGCAACTGCTCCAGCTCGCCCGAGCCCGGATTACGCACCTTCACGCATCACGGACACAATGACGCGTGTGTCAAGTAACTTGTAACCTGTCGCGCCGCGTGTGCGTTTCTCCCGCGACACGAGGCCGGCACAAAGGTCAGCGGTTGGTGTGAAGAACTTTTATTGCTCGCTCCCTCCCACCTCTCCCAATCATTAGGCGAGAGGATAAAAAACGATGTGAAAGCGCGTCAAGACTGTTTGGGACTTTCGCCATTATCGACATGACATTGTTTATTAGTAGCCGTGCATGTTTATACCGGCGTGCCCCGAACAACGGCAACTCGCTATAGCGCCCTCCTTACGTTACATCATGCTTTTTCATCAGCCTGCTCTATTCGCTATAACGGCTTTCTAGTGCCGTGATAAGTGAACATTGAATTCATTTATTCCTTTTTTGTGAAAATTATACTGTAAAATTATTCTATTATAAAGAAAGTACGAATATACAGGAAGTAACAGAGCTAGTCCACAACACTTTATACGATAAGTAGATTCATTCCTAAATTATGAGCAAAAAATGTTCAAGCAATAATATTCTAATATCATCCCATGCACATACCATAATAACAATAGTTCCATAGATAAACGAGTTAAAAGTTTTCATTTTTTTACAACATTTCTGACTTATCTTCTGTACAACGATATTGTCAAAAAAACTAGTATCTAATATTAAAAATTCATCTACTTTAATACAAGTCAATGAAATGACTTAAACCTTGCGAAATACAATCTGGTTCAAATTTCTGCAAGATTTTAAGCGTTTCATTTTGGTGAATTTCTTATATTTGATTTAAGTTACTTTAATGAAAGTCCATCATTTTAAAGAATATCAGTTGGAAATATTTAAAAAAATGCAAAGTTTGATATCGCTTATCTCCATAAACATTTACATTTGGGCTTGTAGCTAGAAAATTTTACGACTCACAATAAAGGCAGGAATCTACCTGTAAAGTATTGTGGACTAGTTCGGTTACACCCTGTATAATAGTTATTTGAAGATATTGGATTTTAATATATAATTTTTTGATAACTAAACCTCTAAGATGACAAGAATTGCAGGAAAAACAGATTTGTATTATTTACTAGGGAACCTGTTAAATCTATACCTATAAAACTCAATGTTTGTCTGTCTGTCTGTTCTCTATACAAATCCACACCGTTTGTCCGATTCGATTCAAATTTTGCATACTATGCTTTGGGACACGGCGGGTAACATAGGCAACATTTCCCCCCTATTATCTTACCCCTTCCCCTACCCCTGACCTATTTTCGATGCGAATCTGAACCGTTTGACCGATCGGACTCAAAATTTGCATACTTATGCTTTGGGACCCGGCGGGTAACATAGGCAACATTTTTCCCTGTTCTCTTACCCCTTCCCCTTCCCCTCCCCCTGACATATTTTCGATGCAAATCTGTACCGTTTGGCCGATCGGACTCAAAATTTGGAAACTTATTCTTTAGTATTCGGCGAGTAACATAGGCAATATTTCCATCCTATTCTCATATCCTTTCTCCTCCCCTTGATATATATTCGATGCAAATCTATACCGTTCGAACCAAACCTTTGTTTCCCCCACAAATTTATTTTCAACATAATCCTTAACCCGTGCAACGCCGGGTACGAACAGCTAGTATACTATAAGGGTTATGTATTATAGTAATCTTATGAAATAGAGCCTTTAATGTAAGTGGGTACATATATGTGCCCGTTTTTTAAGATTAACCTATAAAGGGTTAGTGTGTGGATAAGAGCATGAGTAGTTGATATACTTAATTTATGTTAATAGATCTAAACCATGATAGCTGCATAGGTTCTATCGGACACCACATTTTGTTACAATTTAAAAAAATAATTGCAATTGATTAATTCGGCATCATTTTTTCATCAACGCAGTATGGTATCGCAATGCCGAAGTCAGTTGCTAATGTATAATAGAGAGATGATGCAACATTCATAGAAAAAACTTACGCCATGAGCCAAACGACTTTTTGCCCAGAAAATATTGTATATTCAAATCACAATGGCTCCGGGATTCTAAATAGTAACGGGTCCGGCGATACGCGAGGGTATGAAGAATTATGGCGATCGCATGTGGTCGTATCGGGAACCTCCTAACCCTGGCCACGGGATGGAAACGGTCTTTGGAAATGTTTATGGCTTCCCCCTACCTCCATCCATCAGGCTAATGGAACTCTTATAAGGAGCTCATAACGAGATGGATGTGTGTGAAATGTGTACTATGGAGCTGTCTGCCAAGTGATGAATCCTGGTTCAGTCGCGAAGCAGGCGAGGCTAGGAACATCTTTGTCAGTCAAAACAGTTCTATTATAATTGGAATAAAATGCATTTTCCTCGTTGAACTGTACTATGTAATATGGATACAGTAAATAATTTTCTCCCAATATTGAAATACATAATCCGTAAATGTGCCATTAAATTTCAGTTGATATTATCTAAAGAAATGGGAAACTGTAGGTTTAGTTTAAACTATAGTCCATACTGCGTTTTAAAATGAGATAGTGTCGCACTAAAATACAATACTGTACTTGTGACTTGGTAGGACTGATGACTAATATCGAGAATAATATAAAATCGATAATTTACTTTCATACATTATTTGAAGAAAATGATCCTGACATGTGCGAGTTGTTACTGAGGATGTACCAATTTTATGGAGTAAGTATAAAACGTCATACAACTTTAGACTTTTTTTCAAACATGATGATCATCATAAGATTTCGGAGAAGGTTTATTTCTTTTTTATATATATATTTTTTTGTTTAAAAAATATATATATATAATTTAAAAAAATAAATATATATAAATATATCTATATATGTTTTTTTGAAATTTATGTTAAATATATTTGAAAGTTTATGAATAATGAGGCGATAATATTAAGAAAAAACGCTAGAAAACTTGATTATATACAACTTATTCACGAAAATAAAATTAATATACTCTCAGAAGTGCTTTATATTTTAGAAAAAGTAATAGGTGTTTCATTTAAAAACATAACATAATATTAACTAATTCTACAACTTAGTGTTTTATTACTGTCGGCTAACAGCTAACAGCTTAAAGATTCTTTAGTGATCCAGAATTTTGACTAGCATATCCTGTCTGAAATTAGCATCTGATGTACCTACTGCTTTTTCAACATCCGAACATAGTCAAAATCAATCTGCTCACTTGATTGACTGGTATACACATAATATACAGGAAAATAGTATTTATTGTAACCCAAATATATAACAATGGCATTCTTCAAATAGTCAGTTGACCAACATATTTCAAAAAGAACGTGCACTTGTGTAACATTAAATCGTTAGGTATTAATTGGCGTTGCCTTTTATATTCATTTGCATAGCCGTGCTAATCAGTCGGGAGTGTAGACAAGAGGTTTATAAAAAGAAGCAGCAAATTGCAAGTCTTTGTGATTCGATTTCGATACAAGGCGGCTTTTCGTGCCAAGTTCATTAAGCAATTTTGTTAGACACTAAAAATAACTGTTTGTTATTTATCAGATTTAAAAAACAAAGAAATTTGTCCCAATAATTCGTTCCCAATTAATTTTACTGTTGTAATCCTTTGCACCTGATGCATATGGAAGATTTTATAATAAATAAAATATAAAAATTAAAAAAAAAATACAAATGTGATAGATATGTACATTTTACTCACGTACATGCTTGATGTTAAATAAATATCTTAAATTTTTTATATAATAAAATAATTTGAACCTTTGCACAGTCATTTTTATGGATTTATATCTTTTAACACCTATATTTATACATTACACACGACATGACTCATGAAACAAAAGAGCTTTTACGAAGTTAATAGCTTATTTTCAAAATGAATAAATTTGTTTTATTGCAGTACTCCTAGATAAAGTATACAAATTAATAAGGATTACAATTATAAAATAAGATTTATGTCAATCGCTTTAATAACGTGTAACCAGCAAATTAATAAAGATTCACATTCAGAATTATTGTTCAGATTTTGGTGTTTTTATTAAAATTCAAAAAATATTAATGTTATCTTTTAACACTGAATAATTTACAATCAAATCACTTTTTTTACTCAAAATGAACAGGCAACTGAAATGATAATTAATACAATGGTTATCGAGGTGCGGCATTTGACAACAATTTTTCAGGTAATTATTATAAAAACAAATTTTGAGTTGAATTAATATTTTAAATTGAACATAAATATTAATTTCTTTTATGTACTTATTTTCGCTGTTTTGTATAGGTACTTTTTGTGTACCTCCTTCCCATTGGTCCAAATGAAAATTAATTTTTAATTAATTAATAAATCACAATGTATATAACAGCTGTAATACAAAATATAAAAATGAAGGAATCAATGAAATAAATGAATAAATATTATATTCAAGAACACATTCTTATTGTGAAGTTGCAATTTTTTCAAATACACGAAAAAATATTTGGCTGCTACCGGGATTCGAACCACGGATCTCCTCCTATCTCCTCCTAATAACGCTACGGCCTCTAACATTTCAGTGAATATATCGACCTTATCTGTAAGTCTCATATATTAATTGATTAATATATATATTATCCATTTTTTTAGAGCAATCCACTTTTTCTGGTAAGTTAGGCACAAATTATTTTGTGTAACTGCCGCTAGGGTCGCCAGAATGAACCGATTTAATTAATTTTTATTTATGGACACATTTGATAATATATGTTAATAAATTGATAAATGAGACTTACAGATAAGGTCTTCATATATATTACGGAAACGTTAGAGGCCGTGTTTCGAATCCCGGTAGCAGCCAAATATTTTTTCGTGGATTTGATTTTTCTGTAAGTTTTCCTAATTGATTAATTAATTCGGTTTTAAATAAATTAATGTAAAACTTGTAATATGATTATGATATTATTGACAAAACGTAAACACAGCTTAATATGAAGCCCTTGTGGTCTAGTAATAAAGCGTAGATTAAATTCGAGTGAGAGGTTAGAGTAAAAAATCGATTGCATCCGGCTTGGCCGATCAGATTATCTTCGTTGTTTGTTAAATGCTTAGGTTTAGTTTATCTTAGAAACGCACAACGACACAAACATGCTTATTGTGACCTTAATTCGTTTCCGGGACACACAATGAATTAATCTTTTCGATTGCACATCGATATCTTTTGAGTCTTAGAATGAATCGGTCACATTTCTAGCAAACAGAGTTGAACGTAGACGTAGTGGTGTCATCGCTTCCCTTCCTCGCAGGGTTAGAAGCCATTAAATCGGTCCATAATGAGATGATGGATGCAAATAGTCACTTGGCGCCCCATTCATCACCCTTATTGCAAGCATCACACTGAAAAATATCTATCCAGCAGTTCTCAAACAGGTGCCGTCTGATTTTAGAAGTAATAGTATCTATCCGTTATCTTCAACGGAATATGCATATTTATCTGGCGCTGTTGGTTCTCTGGTATTACGGTGGTGCTTAATTCAAGTTCAGGGTGGAAATTTTGCTTTTTAATAATTTTGGTATACCTAGAAGAAGCAGTTAGATGCTCTGCGCATTATAACATTCTTACAATTTATACTTATTTTGGCAAATTAAAGATGTAAATCAAATTATAATGGATCTAAGAATCATATATCTCATTTTTTATATTTTTATTTATTTATTTTATCTTCATCTTGTTACATGACATAGGAGATAGAGCCGCTCATTTCACTAGGAAGAACCTGTGCCGAGATGAGCAGCTGAACAATATAGTGAGAACAAAAAATAATAAAGATATACAACAAAATACTATATAACTATAAGATTAATTAATTTTTAGTTTAATAATTTAAAGATATTTAACTAAACAGATATTTGAAAATAAGGAAGTGTAATGAAGAATGTAGAAATGTGTAATAATAAATAATTGTATATATTTTTTATTTTATATTGTATTACACTAGCCGTACGTGAACCCGTGAAAAATCATGGAGCAAAATTTAATTATTATTTATTTATTTATATATAATAAAATAAAAAACCTACCAAACATAGAACGCAGGAGGTGAAAATTTATGGTACGCATCTTAGTTAATCTCTTACAATGTGTGGTATATATTTTTGACGGGACATGGAGAATCGGCGGTGGCTAAAATTTATTAAAGTCAGTTAGTTGCCGTATTGCCGTCCGCGCGTTCGTGGTTCGAATTTTTCTCCAACCATATAATTTCGTTTTTCAGAAGTGAATTCCCGTAAATTACGGACTTACGGAACAGACAGACTACGAAATTATTATATTTAGATAGGATATAACCATTTTTATAATAGAGCATATGCTCTGGCAATGTATATAATATATAGAATAAGGCAATTTATATAATAAATCAGATCTTAGAGTACGAATGTGACCATAAAATCTCATGTGAAAGCACTTTACATGCGTGAGTTATAATTATTGGACTAACCAGCGTAGCCTACGAACATTGTATTTGCTACGAATTGTACAACCACAAAAATATTTAAAAAATTTAATGTTAGAGTGTAGGTTTTGAAAATATTGAAATGTAAAATTAAATGGTTAATGACATTAACACACATGAAATTAAAATGAATGAGAACATGAATGAAGAATATGAATTATTTATGAATGTGATATAGGTACTTGAATATTTTTTTGATTTTAAAGACATAACTACTAAGTAGGTACATGTTTATGTTTTTTTACTTCCTTTCTTTTAACTCGTGGCGTCTGCTTGCTTGTTTTCTTGACAAAAAAACTTTGGATCGATTTTTAACCCTTTTCCGGTGATCCAATCGAGCTGAAACTTTGCAAACAGACTCGTGGCGACGATAAAAAAGATCCATCTAATTTTCGTTAAAAATAATAATAATTATAGTGTAATCTTGGATTTTTAGAAATTTTAATGGTTTTTTCAAATTGGAATCATTACAAAAGTTTGATTACTACCAACGGCGCCGGCGGCTCGATAACGTCACGGAATATTTAAAATTTGAATTACTCCGTCGGTAGGTATATAATAGTTACATCACTACGAATTTCGAAAATTTATGATAATTGGTTCACAGATGACAGCACACTTCGGTTTTTTGGGAAGAAATCAAATAATAAAGATATATTTTTAGAGATTTTCGACATAGATATTTGTCTAGACATTTTTCATTTTCAGTCAATCAATTATTACACGATAGTAAACTTAATATACAAAGAAAGGGAGTAAAATAAAAACTTGGTTTTTATGGGTTAGTTTTTTAAATCATTAATTTCTCCGAAATTTCTGTACACCGTGTAGATGGTTTTAACTACGTATATGCCTGATATTCGTTAATCTTTTCCAAATACTTCAAGTTTTTTTTTAATTCAAAGGGTCATTTTTGTTTCTCAAAACAATCCTAAACATTGCCCCAGAATCAAAATGTTTGAGAAATTGTTTCTGCAATATTGTGATCGTGAATAAATCCAGTTTGCATCCTCCGGAGATGTACATGTATATGTGTGCTGATTTACGGTATAGTAAAATAAATTCTGGGCCCAGGAATAAGAGCATTGTATATGCAGCTGGGATACTCCTGTCCATCAAACAATTGTGGCGGTCCTTAGAAGGTAACGTGATGTATGGAGCAAGGATCCGGTGATATGCTTATTTGAGAATCAACTGAAAAGGAAGTTCGCGTGCAACTGAATCTTTTCCAAAGGATGTGAGGACGATATCTTCTTGAATTTATTTTAAAACATTCTTTGAATTGTGAGATGTTTAATAAATATTTTTATCTCACTTTTCACTAATAAAATGAGAATTGATTTTAGAAAGTGTTAAAATGATTCAAATAAAATAAGGTGAACGGTGCTTTGAATGATAAATTCTAATAGAAATACGTCTACCGAGGCAAAATTAGTGGTACATTATGGAGTTCTAGTTCTGGTACCAACACTGATGTATGGAAGTGAAGCCTGGAGCTGGCAGAAGAGAAACGAAAGAAGACTGAATGCAGTGGAGATGAGATCCCTTAGACGTATGTGCGGCAAATCCATTTATGATTGAGAAAGGAATGAAGATATTAGGAATGAATAGTCAGAATAGGATCAGTTTTTTGTAACACCCTAAAATCTAGCATTTAGAACGAAAAAATTAATCATTTATAGCAATAATATAAAATAATTTTTATAATTTAATAAAACTAAATTAATAACTTGATTGGAAAGAGTTATTTCTTAAGTAAATGGATATCTTCATATTTAAAATTATATTTGAATATATGCAATGGTTATACCACCGAGAAAAATAAATAGTAAAAATAGTTTCATTGACAATTAAAATGTACAGCGTGTTTTGATTACGAGAGTTGCCAATGTGCGGGCATTTAAACATAAGCATAACAATTTCGATGTAAATAATACTTGATTTAATGGGTGATCTAATACTATTATATTGTAACGAAATTAATGCAAAGAAGGAATTGCACACTATCCAAATTACTTGTAATATGTCACTTTGGAATAACACTATAGAATGCTCTAGAATATCGTACAGCATTCGAGGATTATCTAAAATATTCGGGAGATGCCTGGAACAGCCTAGAAGCGACGGGAGCCTTCTCTTAAACACAAGAAATGAAAATAATGTTCTCGAGGATTCGAAAAACAAACGTGATTGCGTATAAATAGCGGGTTCAGGTAGTGGCGCGTCAATGTTGTTTTGACGTTTCTACCGATGAAATATTAGCGGTGTACCGTAGCGAAAACAGTGTTACCATCGTGCGTTGTAAACCAAGCGACAGATAATCAAGTGGGATACGATATTTGAACAGAAATTTATCGAAAGTGTTTCCCAGCAATAATAAAGGGTTTATAGACGTGTGATAAATTGCGAAATAGTGTGAATTCAAGACTAGTATAAAATTGAATTCGTTAAATGTAAAGTGACTTTGTCAATTAATTATAATAATTTATTAATAATTAATAAATCGTTACGTAATTACCATTGTTTTCATTTGTCTCTCAAAGCTAAGACCCGTGACAATATTATAACTTATAATGTCATTAAAAAATACAGGTGATCGAGTTTATAAGAGCTCAAGAAACTGATCGTGTTTTTCAAACACACTTTAATAATCATGAGACATACTTTTTAGACTTGTGAATACGTAAAGAAAATAATACAGTTTAGTTTTATGTATTTCTTCGGTTTTTGGTGTATCGTTCTGCATCATTCTTTCATCAGATGTTTGACATCAGTCAGGAATAGTCAGTCAGTATGGTAGAAATTATAAAATATAGAATGTGTTGTTTTATCACTATTTGTTAGTGAACTGAAAGTCACACGAGTATTTCTCGTTAAAGAAAACAATGGTAAAATAACTATACAAGATAAGAAAAATCCTACATTTATTTTATGATTATTGATAATATGATTACGCTAGATCTGCATCAAGTAAGGCCTTTTTTTCCCACTGTCAGCATATAAAAACAAATCTTATGATTTCTTTTAAGAAACGAGTTGTACCTAAAGGTTATTTAAAAATACATTTAGTTATTATTTGATGCGTAGAAATATTATAGGTATATACTAGTATATTATTTAACAATCGAGTCACTGTAAGGCGAGATACATCGAAATGTTCATTTTTATACGTCTATTTTATTTTTTCTGACCACAATTATATTTTGGACGTTTAATTTTTAGGTTAGAATATAAACGGTTGGAAATATGTCAAAGTCAAAATAATCCACGGTGATGATCATCTATAATATGATTGCTTCAAAAACGCAGTACTTAGTTCGTGGTTTAGACATTACCAGTTTCAAAAAATAACCAAATCGTATAAAAAGCAACAGGCAAAGGGTGATAGCTAATCGCAGACACTAAAAGGGTTTAATTTCATTTTATGGCCTCACTCGATTTTCTTAAAAATAAGTATCCTGGCGTAGTTGAGTGCCCTGATGTCAAACCTGAAATCAAAATTTGGCGGTCGTAAGTATTTAAAAAGTAATTACACTTTAGTTTGGATATTTTTCATACGTTTTGACATTTCAATAATTTTATCTATAATATATATAACGCGAACCATAGACAATTATTCACCAAGATATTTTTTTGTTAAAAATCATTAATAATTCTAGCAAGGTACAAACCATAATTAAGAAAAAAATCATGATTTTTAAATACTTACGACCGCCAAATTTTGATTTCAGATTTGACATCAGGGCACTCAACTACGCCAGGATACTTTTTTTTAAGAAAATCGAGTGAGGCCATAAAATGAAGTTATACCACTAAAAGCCGCGCAGTGGCCACTATGCCGGTGGTGCGCAGTGGCTGCTAGGCCCAGCCGACTGCTGCTAGTTATACACGATTGCGCAATAGTTAACCGCAATACACAATAAATACCAGAATTTTATTTTCCGCGGATATCTGTCTATTGCAATCCGAACAATAGTTGCAGAATGCATTATCCTGCATGCCCCGAGGACAGCCGAGCGAAGGAACTGTATTTTATTAAACTGAGATGTATTTAAAACAAATGCACATAGTGTGAATTACCCGAATACCTTGTGCTTTGATAAATGACAGATAATCCCACATAAATATTACCCTCGGATGCTGCGGCTCCGGAGGCACGAAGTGTTGAACTTTTAATAGTTCCCATGAAATCATTCCAATTACTGTTTGAACACGTCGTAACGATAAATTTACTCCGGTATAAGGTAATGTCTTGAAAGTGCAGTCAACCACTTGCTGCTTCTATCCACAATGTTTCTTCGGATATTTTAAAATGATCAACACGTATTAAATATTAAAGAATTTCAGGCAGGTCGTTGCGACGGAACAAATATTAAATTATTTTTTATTGTAATTTATTTGCTTCTTATTTCCAGTTGCAATTCTAAGTTAAAAATACCTAAACGAAAATAATGTTAACATAGTTAAATTATGAAGAGAGAAATACTTTTGCACAAAAATACAAATAAATTGCACATACTACGAGACTAATGATATCGGGTAGATGATTGTAGGTATCAAAAAATGCATTTTAATATAAATTTTCCTGCATGGTATCATCATCAATGGTGCGATAAAAACCAACCCATACCAATTATGGTTGAAAAATATTTTACCAAGTTATCTTATGAAAATAGTAAACAATAGTTTATTTGTAATATAAGTTAGTATCTAACCTCGATAGGAAAGACGTCATCTTCTTTTCTTGGTATAATTGTGTACGAAAATAATAGCAATGATCATTTTATAGTTTTATATTTTTTAAAAATTTTTTTATATCAATAAATAATAAACAATGACATTATTCAAATATCCCTAATATAAACCTGCTATATACATCTCTAGCTCAATAGCTGTATTATACACCTTCGTAATTTTAATTATATTATCATTCATTAATTTGTCATTCATTGTCATCATTCATCATTCATCATGTCATCTTATTTGCAGTTTAATTTTGCAACATACTCGTATTTTCTTATATTACGTATTTTCAAGTATATTTTCTTATATAAATTAGATGGTTAAAAAATCAGAGAAATATTTCAATATTTTACTGCTAGGTACCTAATACAATTTTTTCAAAATTTTATATATATATATTTTTTTTTAATTTAATGGCTTGTCACCCAGTAAAAGGATGTTGTTGCCAAAAATTTTATGTGAATGGAAAATACTTCTGTGTCACCCGGGCGTAAGACGACTCTTTGGTATGGATGAATTATTTCTTAATACTGGCTTTGTCAAGATAAGTAAATAGACCTGATCTTACAGGATTTTGCACTATATGTTTCCCACAATCCTTAATACTTTCGTTTACTCTTTTCTTAACAAGTCACATAAATGATATCTTGGCACTGAGATGGTCTCTAAATTTATTGTTACTTTATTAGTTTTATTTATAATATTGTGATCAAATAATCGTCGAAGATTTAACTTTTCTGTGGTTGGAAAGTTAGAAATAAGTTAAAGGAGTTTTGGAAAAATGATATTTTAGTTGAAGAGAATGAACAAGATATTTAAAATCTGTTGGACACTTACAAAGAGCGTGGCTTTCAATGTCAACTTCTATAAAATAAACACAGTATGATGTATAGAAACAGAGCTTAAACATGTAATATTTTTTATAAATTGAGAAGTCTTTATGAAGTAATATCATCTAAGTACCTCATGACATACTTAGAGTCCCATGTACATACCTATATAAAATAAGAAGTCGATGAACAGTGAAAAATATAAATAGATATTTTGTTGAAATTATGAAAATATTGTTGAAATTTATTATTGACGTAGGTACAAAGTACTTTTTTGTATAGATTGAAATGGGAAAAGATTTTTTATTAATATATGTTTCTAGAAACATTATAATCTTTTTAGTAATTCATTATCATTTAAAATGATAACGACAGAGTTTATAAACGAAATATAATACTTTTTAATAACTCTTCCCAAAAAATATGTGTGATGTAGACGCAGAATTTTAATTCTGATATTTTTGATATGTAAGTGTTGACAACATAAATGAATGGTTTTAAAAAAAACATAGAGGTCTCCATCAAAGTAGTTTTCGTTTACTTGACCTCCGATTACACTTACTTATGTGAATTCATATGTAGGTACCTAACCACCGCGTATACGAATTTCTAAACACATAGGCATAAGAGGTCACAGAGATTGTGTGAAGATGATTTCAATGTTTTCCTATATAAATCGGCTCACGGAAGACTTCTTTTTCATAAACTAGCAATTTGAGCGTCAAAATTCAACTATACATCATTTTCTTATTATTCGCATTTCTAAATCGAAAGGTCATTGTGATCCTTCAAAATCTTTATATTTTTAAGAATGTCGACACATAGCGGTTTGCCTACCTAACAAGTCTGGTATTGGTTTGCTATTCATCTTGTAAATTTTTACAAGAAGCTTAAAAGAAAAACTTTTTTGGTTTTTACAAAATCATGTAGGTATGTTGAATAGTTTCGTTATTTTTACATTAAATTATTAAATTGGAATTTGTGATTTTGTACTTTTTAACATAAAAAACAGGATTTTGTTCTTCGGGATACCAAATACTATTTTAATAATTAACTAGGCATGACAAAAAGAAAAAATGTCACACAGTCGAAGAAGAGAACGGGCGTATCGGACTTGAGTTAAATAGGAACACACCAAAGTCACGATTGTCAAACGGACTACCTGAAAATAGTACATAGCATGTTTGTAGATCTGAATTACTTCATTTGTCTCGTGATATCTATACTCAGCTAATAATGGCGACTGTGAAGTTGAAGTTAAGAAAAAAGCTGGAATGCAATGTAAAAGCTGGATGCGATTTGAAAATATAGATGTATTACCATAATCACAAAAATTCATCTATAAGACGTTTAAGGTGAATGCTTTGAATCTCTTGCAAGGCATTGCTCGCTAGCCTTTCTAATTTTTCGGAATCATCGTCCGCAGAGAAGTTGAAAACCAGGAGAAGATGATAGTGACTGGAAAAGAGGAAGCGAGAGATGAAAAGGCCGATCATCAACTCAATGGACCGAATAGATCAAATACGCTACTGGCTATCGAAAATCACCAAGGATATCGATAGGCCTCAACGCGGAGGTCGTGATCTTCAGTAATGAGGAAAAAAACTGGAAAAAAAGGCATGCCTACTCTAAAGTGGCAAGTACGTAATAATAATAATAATTTTTTTATTCTAAGGTAGCACGAGCTTAACAATTCAAGTGAAACTTTTTTTTTCAGCTACATACATTTAGTTTAATATCTACATTGTGTCTCCTTCCTTACGCAATCAAATAGATCATGTTGTTATAAAATAAAGATATTCATTCATCTTTCAACATATTACCTAATAGTACGTATGTTGTACTTCACTATTTAAAACATAATAATCCGTAACAAATTTCTTACAGCTTCAATACCTACGTATTCTAGTTTAATATGTATAAAATATGACAGTAGTGTTGTGAGAACATTTTTTTACGACACTGTCGATAATAATACTTACTTTTAATTTCGAAATAAGATGTCAAAATTACAAAACGAATTTAAAAAAATAAATACCCAAGTGCCTATGATTTAGATTATATCTTAAAGATTCTAATATCTCTAGCTGATATCTCATGCGTATAACAGGCCAACAGTAAAAGCCATTGAAAAAACAGTGATATATGAGAATTTGAACGTAAGGAAGACGCGACTTATTCGAAATGACCTCCCGCAGTTTCCAGAAGAATGATTCTTCTCACCTCTATGAAGAATGCAGACGGTATTCGAATAATATATTCTCGTAGAAAGTTCACATTTTCCGTGCTCGAGAGATAAATGTTTAAATTTAAATCTTGTAGAATCATGGAGTGCGTAAAATTATTTTAATTCGTTCAAGTAGAATTATTTGACAGCCAGCTTCATAATAATTCAAAAATTCCCACACCAGAATAGTCACAATCCTTTTCCAATCGACCTTTTCTACATAATATCATGTTTTTTTACGTTGCGATTTATTTTTTACTAAAAGTCTGCTCGTATCTGGTTACTAAAGAGCTAATCTATCAAGTAATGTCTTGATAACTAATGGTGGTCGTGTATCTTAAGTGATACACGAATGACAACCCAGCTTAACATAAAAGCAAATGGCCGTCGCGTGGCCGTCATAATAAATGCTGTCACCGTTCGAAAATTCTTAACTATATAGGAGTATCGTTTAGCACAAGAGCAAATCAGTTGCCCGCCTTTTCACGTTTTGATAAATAACTTTAGAAACTATGCGTGTAAAATAGATATTTATTTGAAAATAATACATTTTTTATTTAATGTAAAACAGAATATATCAACATTCAACTTTATCAACTAACAGGGGCGTAGCTACAGCCTGGGCGACCGTCCGCGGGCCCAGGTACTTAAGAGGGCCCGGAATTGCTGAACTTGAACATGAATTGCTAAGCCTTAAAAATTTTGATACGAACGAAAAAAAAGCTAATGTATAAGTAGCTACACATATAAAACTTAAATACATATATAATCATAAAACTTAAATACATATATAAAATTATTTCATAGCACCGCACCGCCGAGAAGCAGACAGTATTAACTAATATAAATACTCGTCTATCTATATGCATACTTTTGAACATCCAACCAATACTTACTCATTTTATGACAGCAGTAGTAATAATGGATATTTGTACCTAAAATTAATTATTTGAAAATTATACTAATATATATACATATATATGTATATTTTTAAAAATTAAAATAATTTTCTGATGAATATTTTCAAATATAATAATAATGTTAAAGTAGCAGAATATTTTTATACCCGGTCCTGGTGATTTGATGCTACACGCCTTTGTCAATAAAATAAAATTACTATGATTTATGGATTACCTCAGTTTTCAGGCCTGTGGAAACAAAGTTTTTTTTTTTACTTTAAAATTATCGACACCATATAGAAAGTAATAAAATGCATAGGCGTTTTATTACTACATTTTAAGCTACATTTCATTCTAATAATAATAAATATATTTTAAGCGTATCTATGACAGTCATAACTCTTCCGAATCTGGTATGTATGTAGAAACGGAAAGGCTGGAGTGATTTCGGAAGAGCTATTAATGTCTGCGAAACGGTAACCGATGAGTCGGTAAAGACGATGCCGCATTAACCGCCCTGAGGGCCTAGCTGTAACAATCGCCGAGTCTGGTGTAATTTAAAAATAAAAAAGATATTTACACAATACGTTTGGAATTTTGGAGGCATCTTTTTCATACTAGTTTTGGCCATTTTGATATTCCTTTGTGAGTTTTAGACACTTTAAACCGTATAAAACTTAAATTTGGAAATTATATCTCTTATTTAATATTTTTCATTAGTTTCCCAAAATTTGAACATAAAACGGTAGATAATAAACCAACGTAGTTTGTAGTTGTTTAATCATTATATTCTGATTAAACAATATATACGTATAAGGTAATTACGTCATCTCTTAAGTTGTCAAAATCATAAATCCTTTTATATTTCAAATGTATTTTCGATTTAATGATCGTTTGCTCAATTAATTTTAGAAAAAATGATAATTATTTATTATCAAACAATAATTTCACTGTCTGTCCGTCTGTCCGTCGGTCTGTCTGTCTATTTGCCCGTCCGTAACTTCGTGTATTTTATTCATAGATGACATCTTAATATTCATTTTTAATTATAATAAAAAATAATTTTGAAATATGTATGTTCATAGAACTCTGTTACATATTAATTAATCTAAATAAATATCAAATATAATAATTTTGTTGTATGTCCCTCCGTCGGTCATTGGTCTGTCTGCCTGTCCACACGTCCGGAATTTTGTTCGAATTCACGGCTAAAAATCAAATTAAACGGCCGGAGACCCATATTGAACCCCGGGCCACCAAACCCTAACCGGCCGCTTCACGCATGTTGCTACAGCCGTCTCTCCGTGGACCGCCAAAAATACTATAAATATATACTAGGAGTACAGCTAGTGTTTTTTATAAAATGCTTACCTAAAATTAAGAAAGAACACAACCAAATTTTAGAAACAAAAGCGACACGTAGAGGGATTTTTTAAAATGTAAATGATGTTCTTTTCATTAAGCGACAACAAATGACGTGACCTTTTCATTTCTCGAGTTATGGTATCATTTTAGTAAATGAAATTTTCATTGTGTCAGTACGCTGTACTTTTATTAAAATACATTAAGTTATATTCACCTTTGTGCAAATAGCCAATTTTAATTTAGATAAATTATAAGTTTCACAGAGACGAAGCTGTGCATATGAGAAACGTATGTGGAAGTCTTTTTATACGATGGTCCAAGGCTTACAACCTGTATGAGCTGGCTTTTCCCTACACAATGCAACGTTCACCAATTCCATCGTAAGAATATCCACACATTATCAATTTTTTTAATGTTCTCTATGTAATCTTTCGTTTATTTAAATGGATTTTGCTATAGACATCAAAAGTCTTTTCTTATGAACTAGTAGGTATATTAACATAGATTTTTGAAGCTGGTGACGATACCTCTAGGTATATTTTGAAGTGGAGTAATAAGCAATTTTAATGTATACATGAAATTCTTATGAAATATTTTTGACATAAAATATGTATACCTATACTAGAATACACCTGAAAATCAGTATTTATTTTATTTTATTTTTTATTTTGCACGTTTCTCGTATTCATTGCTCCGTATCCGTGAGATTTCTATAATTTATCTTAATTAATTAATCATACCTCTGGGGACGAAATTCAGTAACAGTGTTCTTAGAACATACCCACATATAAAAATGTTAGCCAATATTATTTTGACGTTAAAAATAGGATTACTATTACTTTATAAAGCGGGACCAATAAACACTCTCGTGCGTGAGTAATACAAGAACATTTCAGTCTTAATACGAACGCTTAACGTATTATAATTTAAATTTTCCATATTTCACTTCGTACCAGCGCGTGTAGGCCAGTTCTGAGAGCCTCTATTTATGCTTTTTGAGTTCAAAATAAAAAATGATATAATCTGTTCATTGCCCGCTTGATTAACTTGGCTCGTAATTCAGACGAGCCGCGGGGAGTTACGCCATTAATAAGATGGGTGACATTTCAACTTAAATTGTATTGGACGTGTCTAATAGGGCGAGTTATTGGGCTTACTCTTTCATCATTATCGATATATCAGGGCACCTAGTAAGCGCATAATCGAATCATTTTCGATTTTTAGAAATTCTCTTCATCTATGTATATTTCACACTTATATTTATTTTATAATACATACTAATCCCTCGCCACTTCGCGCCTCGACTTTCGCGACATTGTCATATGTACGACTTTTTGTATAAGTTATTTTTTAAAAGTTCTTACTGCATTAATACTGCATCAGAATTCATATTAAATCAACAATTACGTATTAAAATAATTTTTTCAACGCCAGTAATAATATGAAAATAATTTTCGTAGCAATATTAGATACGAAATATATATTTTAATAATATTTTATGTGAAAGTATGTTCTAAGAACACAGTACACTGGATTTTGTACCCAGAGGGATAATTAATTAATTAATTAGGATAAATTGTAGAAGTCTCACAGAGACGAAGCTATTTATATAAGGGAAACGTGGATGGAAGTCTCTTATACGATGATTCAAGTCTTAAAACCATATGAACTGGCTTAAGTGATCACTCTACACAGATAATAAACTCAACACAGAGTTTATCATCTGATCAAAATAATTTTGTCAAAGGTCTCTAATTTTTATTAAACACTACGCTATATTACATACACGAAGATATATTTACATTGAAATGCATGGGTTCACTCGCCTTTATAGCTTTCTATTGAAATATACTTCCGTGCATCGCGTCGTCAATTTATCTTTATTGTGCAGAGATATTTAAGGCGATTCCGCAAGTTGAATTTTTCCGTCATCACGTACTAGGTGCCCTGGTGGTGTTCCATATGGGAACTATTCGATATATTTCCCGTAGCAGCTGCTATGGAACGAAATGATATAGTACCTTGAAACTAGTTGGAAAAAATCAGAGTATAAAATTGATAAATGAACCATTTTGATAGATATAAATTACCTTTTATCATTAACAGTAATTCCGAGATGAACACTCTGGGAGATGAATAATTGTAATTAAATGTGGTTTGATTTGAAAAATTATTTGATGATTTAAGTTGATTTGTGTCAGCGGGTGGGGAAAAAGTTGCACAATTATTATTATTTACTATACAAATTTTGCAGCACTTACTTTCCTACGTAGATAAAACAAGACGATATATAACTTTATATTTTTAATAAAAAATACCACGATGTAAACATATTTTATGTTTATATCGTCGCTTTATTTTCTGTTAGCGTAGACAGTATGCAGATGGAACTATATTACACAACATTATATTGTACTACAAAATGTTTCTAATCGAAATTTCATTTGTACATGATTTTATGTAAGAGCACTTAAATGTAAGCACTCTAGCGTGCCTCATAATAAGATCCTCGAATACAAAAGATTCCTCTTAACAAATTCCAAGGAAGGTAAAAATCTTTTGCCCATAGGCGATGATGTGCAGTAGGTAGCATATTATTCTGAACTTGAAAAACCATATATCATGCTTCGATATTAACAGAACCTGATTGTTTTGTTTTTAAATTATTATAAAATGTTGGATTATTTGTAAATTTTTCTACTCAGTCAAACACGCATCAATACGCATCACACGTTCAAATCAAATCATTAAAGTAAATGTTGTATAAACATTAAATAAGTCTTATTTCAAAGTATTTTCTTATTACATATCTTTCATTCTCGTTCATATATATCTCACATGCGTCAAACGCAAGAGAGTGGGCCAACAGTACGTAAAGAAGAGAAACTGAAGCAGAAATCAGATAATAATACTAATCCTAGGTAAGTATTTATAGATCCCCAAGAGCTTATTGCTTTTGATTTTATCAACTCATTTCAATTCAACTAATTTGAGTGTATCTATAACATGCAGATATTGTTTTGTAAGGAATGAACAAAGAAATATATGTTCTTCAAAAATGGCAAAATAATTTTGTGGTGACATTATTAATATAATTAATGAAAATAAACTTGGATTTTACCACTTTTATATAGAAAATGTTTCAAAGCGCATGGCCCCATCGTCAGGATACAATTGTATATTGAATTCAATTTTGTTAGTACAGTAGCCGGCAAACATCTTGAAATTTTACGGCGTAGTGGGGGGAAGTTTGCGCATGTACCATTCCACCAACGAGACCCAAAATTTGTCTTCTACGCATTCCCCCACTACGCCAAAAATTTCAAGAAGTTTGCCGGCAACTATATATTGTATTCTGACGAAGGGGCCATGGAGTCTGAAACATGTTGATATTTTCAATACAAAAGTGGTGAAAACTTAGTTTATTTTCATTAATTATATTATAAAGAAACATAAGTATTTAATACAAAACAAATTAAAAAATCTCTAATATTGTGCAAATCTGATTTTGTGCCCAACAAATCAATTAATTTTATTTTAATTGAATGAATTTGTTCACAATATTTTTATTAGATACTATGTTCTAAGAATACTATTACTGGATTTTGACAAGATTTTGATTTTCTCGGGTGGAAACGTGAACGTTAGATTATGTAAAGTAATCCATTGAGCCAGCCTTAATGGCGGATCGTAAGCCTTGTGGACGCATAATAAAGACTTCTACACATGAAATTCCAATAAGTAGCTTCGTCTCCGTGAGACATCTTGTAACGATATTGGCCTATTCAAATAGACATTGCTGAAAAATTATACGAAAATATCTATCTGCTAAAGTTTATAATAAAGAGAAGCTTCACAACCCGTTAAATACTCTATAATTAAATATTTGCTGGATAAGTAGGTGCGGGCGAGCTTTATTATTTCTGCACGCGGGCGTGTAAAGCAGGCTTTATGTTATTTTGTTTAACGAGATGGACCAATTACAGGTGCGCCGTTAGCACCGAATCTAGCCAATCAAAGGCGGTTGTCCACGTAACGAATCTGACCAATGAAACGCGTCCTTAGAGTTAGACTTTGACTTTTACACGCGAGTTGGAATCAAAGATGGCGCGAGATAGGGACTATTTTAGGCGTTACAAATTAGAAAGCGGCACTTGAGTTTTCAGCCTGAAGGTCGGCGGAGGCCTTGTCGAGGAGAGTCAGTAAGGAAGATAATTTGGCTGGATCGAGGAAAAAGCCAGAGGTTGATAATAATTCAAGAGAATTGGAACAGTGAACAGCTAAGCATTTTCAATATTATTTATTTCTATTGCCTTTTTCGTGTATTCAATTTAGAACTTTCTGGATCGTAACAATTATTGATACATGTTGTGGATTGTTTTGTTACGTATTTTGGGCATAGTGATAATTATTACTATACGCGCTTCGGATTTAATGTACAAGAAATCGTAATGTGGCGACTGTGAATTATTGCATAACGCTTATGAAATATATAATTCTGTCGCTGTTCATATGAAAAATCATTTAAATTTGATATTCATATATTACCAAAGATATAAAGGCTTTAAAATGGAATACCTTACTGACGAAGGGTGTTTCGTGTTTGTTTGTGGGATTTAAAAATTCAGAATAATTATGTATATTCAATGTCGCGAGGTTCGGAATGTGCGAGAGGTTCTTCAGGGCGGATGTATTCTTATGCTAACGAATGCTTTGTTATCTATACTGGCGATTGAATACACGGATTTCTATATGATTTGTGTAGATCGTGCGAGGAGTTTCTTACTAATAATATATTTTAAAAATGCATCCGGATTTTATATTTGTTTTATTAAAACATGATTGTGTGGTTTATTTGAACTCGTTACATGTTTGTATTGCGTATCATTAGGCAATCGTTAAAAACACGATTTGTTCCTATCAAGTTCTTATAAAGACGTGTTTCGAATTGTATATATTCCTTAATTGCGATAGTTATTCATATGGCATTGTTTTTATTCATTCAATATTAGATATTTGAAATGTTTTTTTTACAACATATTCCATTATTGTGGGTCGTTTACGGTTAGATCAGATCAACCTTCGGTCTTCCGTAGCCGTGATAGTTTTCATATGACATTGTTTTATTCATTCAATATTAGATATTTGAAATGTTTTCTAGAACATTATTCACTATTGTGGGCAGTTCGCGGTGTGTTCAGGGGTAGTAAACCTTCGGTCTTCCGTGATCACGTTATTTACTAATATGACAGATTGTTTTGTTTTGTTCGTTTAATATAAGTAATATCATATTTTTATGAGTTACCGTAATTATTTATCTATATGATTTTATTATTGAGAGTGATGCAACGAATACTACCTTCACGAGTACGAATATCAGGCTTACTATTCGGTGAATACGAACGCGAATATTTCCACCAAGGTGGGGGGGGAACTTGAACATACTTGTAAATATAATAACCTTGATGCAACGAATACTACCTTCATGAATACGAATATCAGGCCTACTATTCGGTGAATACGAATGCGAATATTTCCACCAAGGTGGGGGAGAACGCAAGCATACTTGTAATTGTATTGTTTATGTCTGCTTGTGATATCACTATACGGCGTAGATGAACTAGTTTTAAGGGGTTTATGTCCTGTATGTGCTTGGCGTAGTGGGAATAGTCTTCTCGTTTCTAGGATTCTATACAGGTTTACAGGTGCTGATATTGAAATATATATACAAGGAAAACACTATTTTGGGAACCATTAATTGGATGGAAGATATTGAAGCACACATACACACAAGGAGGACGTTATGTTAAATACATGACTGGAAAGTTGTTATTGGAAAACACAGGCGTCCAGTCGGCGGGACGCAAGCATATTTGTAATTATATTGGTCATGTCTGCATGTGATATCATTGTACGGCGTAGATGAACTAGTTTTAAGGGGTTTATGTCCTGTATGTGCTCGGCGTAGAGGGAATAGTTTTCTTGTTTCTAGGATCTAATACAGTTTTACAGGTGCTGATATTGAAATATATATATATATACAAGGAAAACACTATTTTGGGAATCACTAACTGGATGACAGATATTGCAGCACACATACACACAAGGAGGACGTTATGTTAAATACATGACTGGAAAGTTGTTATTGGAATACACAGGCGCCACTAGAAGATATGGGCAGTTTGCAGAGAACTTCAACTTCTGTCAGTTAAGGACCTTTTACTATTACTATTCTTTCGCCTTTTTGCATAACCGTGGATGAACTAGATTGAAGGGGTTTATGTTCTGTATGTGCTCGGCGTAGAGGGAATAGTTTTCTTGTTTCTAGGATCTAATACAGTTTTACAGGCGCTGATATTAAAATATATATACAAGGGAAATGAAGGGCTACACAGGCGCTGGTAATTGCTCAATTTTGGAGAGTTATATTACTTCGGATCAGGATGCCATCTCAGAAGCAGACCAACTACAGAACTAAGATAAGAACCTTTGATATTATTTATTCCTGATGTTTTCTTATGTGTATCAAATGGAATGTTCGTGCTATATAATTTGTCATTGTCTCATGGTCACTATTCATTTCATTAAGTGGGTTCAGAGTTCGACGGTAACGGACGCGGAAACAAAGTAGTACTGATGTCGGGACGTAACGTCGGGATTATATCTTAATTATCTTTAGGATAGAAGCGAGGTCATCATACGTGCATTCTGCATTTCAAACGTTTTACTAACATATATAAATACATATTATTGCGTTTTACAAATTGAATATGATCGCGGGAAATAGGCATTCCGTCCGGTTATGCAATGTTAACTTCCAACGTAGCATAATGAGATCTTATTACCGGTGCTAGACTCTCGAGGTTAGTCACGTGATTGTTGTATAAATGGAATAGTGAAGGTGATTGAAGAATGAGATACACTCGCGATACAGGTAGTTGTATGTAACTGGGATCAAATGACGGGGTGCGTGTTCTCGGTCCAGGGGATGAACGGGACTGCGGAGACACTCTGGGTGGGTCTAAGTAGAATTGCGCAAAGCCTCCACACAGTTAAAATGTGTTCAGTCAAGCAAAGGTGAAGCATTTCGAATCGGACCAGAGCGTCGTGCCTCAAACACAGCCGGAGGGAAGAAGCCCCTACGTTCTTTCACTCCCTTGGCCCGACGAGCTCGAATTCCGGATATGAATGTTCATGAATGTCAGCTAAAGGACTCAGGTAGCCGTACCTCAATCGAAACCTTCGTTCGGGACCTCATCGACGTACGAGACAGGGCGTTCCGCATGGACGAGCAACTATGAGAAGCAAATGAAGGGGATTGAAGAAAGAGATACACTCGCGATACAGATAGTTGTATGTAACTGGGATCAAATGACGGGGTGCGTGTTCTTGATCCAGGGGATGAACGGGACTGCGGGGACACTCTGGGTGGGTCTAAGTAGAATTGCGCAAAGCCTCCACACAGTTAAAATGTGTTCAGTCAAGCAAAGGTGAAGCATTTCGAATCGGACCAGAGCGTCGTGCCTCAAACACAGCCGGAGGGAAGAAGCCCTACGTTCTTTCACTCCCCTTGGCTCGACGAGCTCGGGCTCTGGTTATGAATGTATGTGAATGTAATAACTCCGTACTCAAGGACGAGATGGGACGTTCCTCATGAACGAGAAATTATAAGATGCAGGTAGCAGTTCGACAGTCAATACTTATGCTCGGGGCCGCTTTAATGAACGAGATCTGTTAGCAGTTTAACAATCAATTTTTATGATCGGGACCGCATTCAGGAGCGCGATGGCATTACTAACACCATCATACTCATCATTCACCACCTTTTCTAACTTGCTGTATACAGAGACCTTCGGGGTTCTCCCTTCCCGGCCAGCGAGAAACATATCAGGAACTTCACAATCAACTGTAATAATCATGCTGTTTTACCATCATTTAATATCTCTAGTCAATAAGACTACACCGTGGGATCAATCACATCAACTATATTTGGCGATGCTAACATGGCTCTGACTGACGCGCTCAAGGGAGAGTCTTTTCCAGTCACCCAGTTAGTTCATTCAGCCCTTTAATCAGCAGTAAACATCATAATAATCCGGCTCATGTAGCCGCAACGTGGGATCCTCATCATATACACCAGTCAATTTGACTGCCCCGCGGGACAATATACAAACCTTAATATCAGACGCGGGATTTCTTCCTGATATGTTTGTCGCCGGGAAGCGAGGACTTCGGGGGATTCCAGCAGGAGCAATAGAGTCTCGGCTTGATCTTGGTCTGCAGCTTAGTGTGGGAGGTTATGTCTAAACAGGAGTTAACCACCGGATGCGGCGATGCTCTGGGGCCGCATCCCCCTCCCCCCTACAGGGGGGGGGGGGCATCTAAAATCCACGTTTGAACAGAAGTGGTTAGACACTTCTTAAATTTCACTTACAAATCTGTATCTTCCATTCCCTTAGAATCTCGGGCTGCGATAATGTCAGACAAAGCTTGCCCTGAGCCTCTGTTGCGCCTAGTTGTTGTGAATATATATATGTTTGTCTTCCCCTACTATGTACTATGAACAGATTGAGCAGATTGGACAACGTGAGACGCGCTATCGGTAGGTTTCTTACTTGTGTTTTGAATATAACGTATGCTATTATATCTTGTAAATCTGTCATAAATGGGTGCCGCATGTGGTTGTGCTGACACTGTTCTAAGCTGCTATTATGAGATGTTGATAATCAATGCGGGCGGAATCTTTAGCGTATGCCGTTAACTTGGCAACGATTGTATTGTTTTATATTACAGTATTTTAACCCCGATGGTATTATAGTTATGGCGGTTCAATGTAAGGGAGTTTTGCTACTAGCGTTTATTCCTAGGCTACGCCGCATATAATTGGCTTTAGGCCAACTCCGGACGTGGACGATATCGGCTATCTCTCATATAGGCGAAACTGTAGAGTTCTAGAGCGGTTTCTAGAAAGACGAGTACGGATTAGTTACGTGCGTTTGTTATTTCCATAGTTAGGTAAGAATTCGATCTATATTAGTCTAGTCGCGTTAATAAGAATACGAATCTCACCGCATATCAAAAGAATTTTGGATAGCTAGGACACAACGGGGGGGGAATTTTCCTAACCACTAGATAGATCACGACTGGCCAATTTTGAAAATATAAATTCTTAACAAAAAAAAAGAATAAAATATTAGCTTTCATGTAAATACACTTCCGAAGTTCTAAGTTCGACTTAAGTTTTTATCTAGTAGCTTAAAGCATAAAGTGTGTGCTTAAAGTCACAAAAATTGTACTGAAGCTCGATGCGGTAGCTTAAAGTCTCAAGCTTTGGGCTTCTCGTAAAACTTACATTATTAAACTTTATAGTTAGGTATTTAGCTTAGGTGTACAGGTAGTTACGTTACAACACGTTATGGTGGAATTTTAAATTGGTTGAACACCTTTTGTTTTAGATACGGATACAGTGGAAGGTTAATTTTGAAAATCATTTTCAGACATCCTACTGCACATTTTGTGAAATATTTTGATAATATGCCATCTGCTATGAGTATTATTCGTAAATATACATGGTGTAAGTCCACAATACTTTACAAGTGGATTTCTGCCTTGATTATGAGTCGAAAATGTTCAAGCAAACATGACCTAATATTAATATGTTTTCGGAAGCAGCCCATGGCTCACGAATAGTGTGCTCTATTACCGTGATTTTTTCGAAGCCCTATTATTTTTACGGAACTATTAGGTTAACGTGCTTTTTTTCAACTCGCAGTATTTTTTCCACCATGAGCCATGTAGCTTGGAAATGTATATTTAGCTGTGGAAAAAAGAAAAATAAGATTTTTCTATTGAAAAATTATCATTAAATGTTTTATTTTCAATAGGATATTATGGAATATGACATTAATATTTACAAGAATACAAATGGCGGGCAAAGCCGGGCAGTAAAGCCTGTTAATTGAAAAATTATTATCAGTTAATTGTATTTAATCTTAGGTTGTTCTATCGCCTCTTAAATACCATTAAAAAATAAAGTTTAATAATAAATTATACCTAAAGTGGAAAAGTTGTTTCCTGAAGCAGAAAAACTGACAGACGGTGCGTTGTGTCGCAATAATATTTACAGTTTATTTTATGTGAAATTTTTAGGTCAAAGCAACCGTTTACAGCTCGAAAAGTTATTTTCATCATCGGATATGAGCTTTGAAATATTATTTCATATTTTGAACCAACAAAGAAGTTTTCCAAAATGAGTGAGAAACTTGGAGAAAATTTATATAAATGTGGTGAATCAATTATAATTTGTAATAACTTGATTTTTAATATATGTAAGGTAATATAAAATGAATATATACTAAGAAGAATCCGAATCTCTGGTAGCAAAGCTAGTAATATACTCGTATATTAACTTTTATATCATTTAAAATATGGTGAATACAATCATAGGTGAACATCGAATTCTATTGAATATTGTTATATTCCCCATGGAAAGCTAATATTTCCGGAAAGAAATCGAGATAGGATGGGTATTAGAAAAGGGCTTGGGGGAGGTAGGGAGTGTTCTAGGGGGTCGAAGGGGCGAGACGCGAGGCAATCAGACGGAAGGGGAGGAATACAATTGGATGAAAGTGCACACCGCGAGTATTACAAGCATCAAGTGTCTCGTGGCCTAAGGGATGAAGGTTCAAGTTAAATGTTTTCCATTGTACCCCATAAACGCACAGAAATTTTGAAGATCGTTACTGTATATTGATTTCAAAATTGTGTAAGTTCCATATAAAAGTATTTATTTTCTTAAAATAAAGATATATCAGCAATAATTAGATACAGTCATATTAAGAGGAAAGAGAAAATGCGTATAATGTCATGAGATTATAAAATAAGAACTGCATATAATCGAAGTCTTCCAAACAATTAAGAAATTCTTACAATAATCTGTAAATCTGTAGAAAACACGAAAACACTTGAGAAACAACGTTCTCTATATAAGCGGCGGCGGCTTTATGCTGAAAACAGCTGTGATTAACCATGGAAGGCGATATCATAGAAACAGCGAAAAACAAGCGAGCTATGAAAGTAGGTACCTACCATAAGTGTGAAATATTCTTCTAGTGGCGAATCATTGCGAATCATAAAATAGTGTTCGTAATAAGTTTGTGTCCGGTGACTTTGTTTATAAATTAAAGTTTAATTGAATATAAGTATTTTATTTGGTTAAAAATGCGTAACAGTGTTATTAAAAAATATATTTTATTTTTTAAATAATTTTGCTAAAGTATTTTCAATATTTTTTCAGAAAATTAAGATTATAAAAATATATATTTCTATCTATAGAGAATTAGAATTATTATTAAAGATTTTACAGACATTATTAAATTAAAGCCAAAGATAGTGAATTTATGGAATTGAAAACAAGTCAATTGAAAATTGAACAAATAGTATGTTATTTTGTTGTACAAAATTGCAATTGTTTCATTACAATAAAATAAATCAAATTATCAACACGTTTTTTTGAGATTTCTACAATAAGGCTCACTCGCCTGTAGCAACCAAATTACCTGGATTCAAGCTTCGACGATTACCTTAGCCTGAAAAATAGTGAGAAAATTCTATGTATTAGCAGGTGCACGTGTAGGCGACCCCAGCAGGTCCGATTTCCAGATCGCCTCAACGCAACGTGAAGGTTTTTTGTATATTTATTTATTAGTTATTGTTTGTCATACAATTTACTTACAATTTCATGTTTCGTTCATCTTGCTTACTTGACCCAATGCCGTGGTGCAATTAATGTCCATTTAATGTCGACAAAACAATTGCGCCATGTATTTCACGTTCATACCATACACAATTTAAAGTGACAAATTGTTCTTTCACTGTGCTGAAGCAGTGTTTTTTGTAATGGCAATATTTTAAGTCAGGTTTAACAATTAGATTTAGAGATTGCGAACGCGAATATCCAAGAGCACTACATCAGTCACAGATAATGCCTCGGCGACCTTGTGGAATTGCCTCAGATTGAATCGAATGGACCTCCACTGCGCGCCCACAGACTTTCTTCGTTATTTTACTTGTACATCTTCACTTGCTCCTGGAGCTTCTCTCTCAGTGAGTAATAAATATCCACACGCAATCGCAACACAAAAATTTCTTATTTGTTTACACGAGAAACAATAATAGAGTTGCATGCTATTGCTACATGACACGGTTCTAATAAATCGAACTGGTATTTTTTTTATATCGGTCACTTGTTTCTGACTTTTACCACATTTTTTTTTATTCTCAAAGTAGGTAATACAATAATTTATATATTACCTAATGTATACAGCATAAGATATAAGTACATTAAATTTTTAATCTAAAGTCGTTATATTGTTTTCATCCCTAGTATCCCCTAGTATTTTAGTATATAATTTCATCCCAGTGTAGGTACATCATAGAAGTTTGCGATCTTTTTTTCTTTCGGAATGGTAATCTTATTTCATCCTTTTTTTTTGTACAATCGTCATGTTCATGTTGTTTTTTTTTTATTATTTTTCTTACTAATTCAAAGGTATTGTTGTGTTCATTAATAATTTTATATATAAATAGAAGTACATTAAATTTAATTATTTGTCTAAATGTCATTATTTGTAAATTTTCTAACATCACATTGATTCTTGTGTATCGATTTCTTTTTAGTATAATTATTAATGCTTTATTTTGGAGCATTGTTAAATTTTTCAATTCTTCATTGGCTAAAAATAGCCTTCTGCTGCAGAAGTTGATGTGGGAGACTATAATTGCGATATATATTTTTGCACGATTCTGTTTTAGTATATCTTCCTTTATATTGTTTTTTTTTTCCAATTGGTATTTTTTTAACTGCTTAAATTTAAGCAGTCAAATTAATATACCCGGCAGGTAGAAGTGACGACAGATAAACGGAACCTTTCATTTATCAAAAACAGTTGTGTATTACGTCGGGGCAATTTAATTACAAACCTTTCGACAAAACATTTCAGCGAGCTTTTCGTTTAAATCAAATCTCTCTTTGGTTGTAAAAGTGTTCCAGGAACCCACAAAGCGGCTTAAGGCTCGGCGGCGGGGGAGGGGGTGTCCCCCCACTCCGAAACATATTCACTACATCGCGCAGCGGATTCATTGGAAAATTATTACGACCAAATAAATAATCTCGCTCCGTAGTGGGGAAAATAGTTAGTCTTTTTGGTGAGGGGGTAGCAAAGACACAATTTATCCTTTTGATGTTCGTAGCGTTTATTATGTTGGAATTTATTTCCAAACTAACAAACTTTCTACTAATTATTGACAATCAGGCAAATATGCCAAAAAGGTTTTTTAAATCTTTTGTTTACCTTCCAATATTTTATACTGAAAAACAATGGAGAAAAATTGTTCTCATAAATAATCAAATTTTAAAATCAATAGTTAAAAAAATCTCAAACCAGCTTTATATCTTCTTCTTCTTCTGCTTCATCTAGGACTGCGTCCTGTCATTGCTCGGAGCCTGTTCCTGGGATACAGATGTCCAGCTATCTCGCCATCTTTTATGCGGTCTTCCTGGGAGTCTGGTACCAGACGGCAGCTTGTTCGCTGCTATGCTCACTACTCTCTCAGTACAAGCTCTCTCCACATGATCTCTCCAGTAACGTCTTCTAGATCTTCCCCATCGGACAATATCCTCGACGTCACAGGTCCTTCGTATTTCGGAATTCCTCACTCGGTCTCGGATTGTCAGTCCCGCAATGGGTCGGAGAGTCTTCATCTCAGTTATTCTTAGGAGATTTTTTGTTCTGGTAGTGTCAGCCCTTGTCTCGATACCGTACGTCATGATTGGGCGGACACAGGTCTTGTATATCTTCACAGTATATGTATATCTTAACTCTGCCAATGCCGGTCCCAAGCCCGGATGCAAAAGGAGGAGGGTTCGTGGGTAAGGTCAGCTGCCTGTCTGCGGTAAAAAAGTAGCAAGCTCACAGTCCGGAACACCAAGCCTCGGAACAGCTTTATATAATAATAATAAAATTAAAAAATACGTATTCAATAAGAAGGAAAAGGATATTTTTTTTCTAAATCGGGTGTTTATAAATTGATTTATAATGATTGTGATTATTTTTATATAGGAAGAACGTGTAGAAATTTTGAAGTTAAAGAACCCTTAAGATGTTTAAATAGCAATAATTGTTCCGAATTTTCTAACCATCTTTTGGCTATGTATCATTCTTTTGATCTTAATAAGGGTTTACAAATTATGCGAAATCACAGTTTGATAAATTAGAAATTTTGGAATTAAGAAAAAGTATAAATAGAAATTGAAAAACAAATAACCAGGTCCTTTTTACAAATGGTTATTTTTTAAATTTGTTAAAAAAACAAGCAGTCGTACTTCGATTCGGGCTCGATGTGTTCGATGTACCTGGATATTTTTTTGAATATTGTTAATTGTAAGACACATAGATATAGAAAAATGAGCTATTTACAGACACACACAGAATTTGTTTAAATGAAGTTCAATTCTATATTGAAATACTCGATTCGCAGAGTGCGCTCTGTATTGCTATTGACGTACGCAGCATGCCTCCGTAACACTATAAATATCACTGTTTATGTTGCTCTTCATATATTTTCATCACTATCCCCTTGTTTATTCCTTCCTTACGTCCAAATCAGCTACCCTGCTTAATTTTATCGACTGTGCAATAACTACATATACAGGGTGTCCCGTATCTCGAAGTCAAGCCGAAATCGTGTGACAGGCCAAGTCATAATAGTTATCAGAAAAATATTTAAAAAAAGTCATAATAGTCATAATAGTTATCAGAAAAATATTTTTAAAAATCTATGTCATGTATTTTAAAATTATAAGCATTTAAAAAAAATCAAAAAAATCTACACCCTGTGGCGGTCTTTTCACTCCTGTTGCTACAAATCTTTATTTTTCTTCATTTTTCTTATTATTATGTAATCCTGAATAATGCTTCTGTAAACTTTTGTCCAAAATTCAAAGCCAACTTTTCCAGCTCGGAAGAAAATGTCACTTTTTGACCGAACCAAGTATTCAAAATCAATACTTTGCCCGATTTTAACTGACTGTTTTTTTTATTTTTTTAAATATTTTTCTGATAACTATTATGACTTGGCCTGTCACCCGATTTCGGCTTGACGTCGAGATACGGGACACCCTACATGATACGTTCTAGATTATTTCTTGTTTTTTTATTCTATGGTAAATAGATTTTCCACGCATCTAATCGAACGGCGGCAAATGAATTACATATAACAGGAGATAAATTTACCAGAGATGACGTTAATTTGTAAGCATTTAGAGTGATGACAATGCTACATAAAAACTTGGATTACTTCCGTGATGTATTCGAAAGATAATATTAAAATATTATCAGGATTAGCACGATATAACATAATATCACTTTCGTTGACGCCACCAACGTTTGTAATACTGGGTTTACTAATGTTATGATTCATTGCCCACAAATAAATAATACACATAATTATGAGAGTATTAATGATGCTGATGAAACTAATCAAACCTTCGGCACTGTGCGGGGCTTTGTGGCGCGATGGAGTTAAAAACGGCAATAAAAAAAGATAAAAATGATTTATTTATTTTGTATCCCCGTAAAAGCATATCCATTCCGCCTTCCGCAGAAGCCAACAATTTAAAAAAGATAACATGATTATATTTAACTCCGTAATTTACACCCTTATTTCTGGTGGAATTTTTAAATCTTTCCTAAACGTTTTTATATAAATAATTAAATGGGTCTTAAAATATATAGTGATGGCATTCGCATAAATGGTTTGACCAATCATGTCATACATACCTCTGTAAGTCAAAAATGGGAGGGTAGTTTGACAGACAACCTATTCTGTACTTTCACCTTATTAATAAAATGGACGTTAGAATGTTTAGAAGAAAGAAGGTTTTTTTCTTTTAGATTTATGTGTTCTTATAATTGTAGGTATATTTTACTAAATTTTATTCTGTTTTCATTTTTACGTTTATACTTCTTTACTGTTGTTATTTGTTACTATTACATAACTAACAAATGAGAAAAACTACCACAGAACAGGTTTTTACCTAGTGTGGTAGTTATTAGTAACTTATATTAACAAATGTAAAATAAACAAATAAATAAAAAATTTAAAATTTTATATTAACAAAACTACGTAGTTTGTTTTGAAAATAATAACCGATACATATCATTAAATGCAACAATGTCTATCACTTATGTAAGAAATGCTGTAACTAAAGCTACCAAGACGTTACGATACGCTAAATGGAGCTGTATTTACAGCCTTAATTCACGGTCGAAACGACGCTAATGAAACTGCCAGGCGACGTTATTTACGTGCTAATTCAAACATACTACGATTTTTCAATAATTTTATTTGTCGTGAAACTATAATTTTGATTGGCATTTTGTGAAAATTAAGTAGTATTTACTTACTTACCATCACACCGTTTCACCGTGGGAGTAGGCAGAGAGGATAGAGCGCCACATTCTTCTGTCCTGACATACAACTCTCGCCTCATCCACATTCATACATTGTCAAGGCTTCTAACGGGATCATCTTCCAGTATCTGGTTAATATAGTCATGCCAAGTCTTCCGCGATCGCCCTCTTTTTCTGGCGCTCTCAAAACTTACATTATATATCTTTCTTACCATTTTTTCCTTATTCATTCGCTCAACATGCCCAAACGATCAGAGTGATCCTTTTTTAATTCTGTTAATTATGGTAAGATCAGCTTTACATTAATTCCTAATATTTTCATTAAGTAGTTGTAGAGATGGATGAGCCCTCTGGTTTTGGATAGAGTTGAACTCAAGGGTAAAAACTCCATTTGTAGAGTCGGTGATCTCTGCTGTGGTTGATGATGTAAAAGTCGCGATGGTTTGACAGAATTTATTTGATTACAAAACACAAGTTATAAAGAATACAGTAGTGTACAAAGATTACAATTTAAAGGCGCGAAGTTCGAAGGTACGACGGCGAGGGCTTCCGCTGTATTCGAAAAGCCCCGCTGGAGTGAGATGGCTTGTACTGCGGGCGCGTGCTTATATGGTGATCCAGAACAAAGACATCGGGGATGTTATGACTTCGTCTTTACTCGGCCGCGCGTGTAGATATTTAGTCTAGATCAGCAAGATGAGTTTCCTCGCTCTCCATGCCCCCTGCTATACATTGCCTTTGTACTCGGTCATTGGTCCGGCTTACTTTGTCGCCTGTTTGCTGTCCTCAGCGTTCTTGCCTCGGCCTTTGTATCGAGGGCGTTGGCCTGCCATTTTCGATGTCAGCGTATGCGGTACCTCATTATACGGGCGAGTGTGTATATACGTCTTGGGCCACCACATAGTATTTCAGCAATTGTAGAACATAAGTCATTTGGATTAACAGAAGTGGTGACTCCATTCATATTGCAATGTGTGTCAATTTAAAAAAAAAATTAAATTATGGTTGATTTTGCAATATTTTTTTGTTGTTGAGACCTATTAATGTAGAAATAATTAATGTTTAGCTGAAATTCAAACGTATAAAGTCCATCTTTATTGATGGGTTATAGCTAGCTCTTAAATTTTGTGACAACAATCTTGCCAATAGTAATTTCTGTACAGTAAGGTAAGCAGTTTCCTAATTTCACAAATCCTCCTGATTCCTGAATGGTTTTCGAATTTTGAACATTTTTTCCTAAGAAATGCTAAGAGTGATCATTATTTTTTAAATAGTAAGGAGTCTGTTTTATTTACTTATTAAGCATTTGAATCGATATATTCTTTCGAAAGCGGGATATAAAAAGAAGAATAACATAATTTTTTATAAGCATGGGTTTATTGAAGAATTGATAATGTGACTTGAAGCAATATGGATCTTACAAGAGTATATAGTCAGAACATAGAAGCATGACATTTACATAATATTATTTGAAAAAAAATCTGTTCTCTATACAAATCTACACTGTTTGTCCGAATCTGGAACAGAGAATTGGAAATCGGATCTGCACTCGACATACTAGGAAAACGCTGTAAGTACAATTTGTCAACTGTGCACGTAGTTAGCTTTGGTCAAGTGTATCTCGGCTGTCAGGATATCAATCATAATCGGCGTAGATTGGGGAGGAAAATATGTATTTCCTAATCCCGACCCGTGTGCGGTGGTGGCGATTCCGTCCATCATCGCACAACGTGCTTGCTTCGCTTCTCATGCAGAACGCAAAATTAACCACGTACAAACTGTCAAATTATTATACATTATTTTTTTTTACATTAAAAGTGGCATTTTTCACTCCTTATTTAAATGTGTGCTTTACACGCCCCTGCCCAGCGTTGGGGAAAATGCTACCTCATCAGCCATCACTCATTACCCATGTCAAGCAAGACGCCGAGCGCTGGTCACTCTTAATCTCACCTCATTTTAGAAAGTTCAATGTGCTATCGCTCTTTATAAAGATAGAAAGAACATTCCTTACTAGAAAGGAATAAATAATTTAAATTGGTAAAGGAGTTAATGATTCAATAAGAGAAGCATTTTAGATTGATAAGGCTGTTTATATAAAAATAAACTTAGTACTTCATACATTGATTTATGTTATCACTTCTATAGTTTGAGAGGAGCAGTCTCTCCAATCATCATTTGAAATTAATAACTAATCTGAATATAAAGTTATTCAACTTATTTGGGTAGAGGTACGGGACAGATGAGAAAAGTTTTATATTTATGATCCTTTATATTCATTAATATTCCCATTAAACTGTTCATGATGTCACGTTTCCGCTTTAGTTTGGTGGCAGTTCTCGTATAAAAGTTTAGAATTAGGTTTGTCTAGGATTTCCTTAGCCTGTAGATTTTTACTTACTTCTCAATTCTGATGGCCGTATAACTCTTGTAGAGCTCTATTCTCCTGCATGATTCCTATCCACATCTTCCGATCCATTGTATTCTGTTCCCATTTCTCCTCTTTGCCTAGATTCTCCATACAAGCCAGTACATTGCCCATGAGGCGCTATCTGGGTCTACCCTCCGTTTTTTTCCAGCCAGTTTAGTCTCGTGTACTATTTTAAAGGCTTTTTTTTTAGATGTGAGTTCCACTTATTTTTGGCCTTGCTTGCTATGTATATAATGCTTGCTTATAATGTACCTCAATAGGAGTTCAGGTATTCTGCTCTAGCTACTGCCAGCTTTGTTGGAACGGGAGGGATGTGTCCGTGGAACTTGGAACTCCTTCGCATTTGCCTATGTGGAGATGGAACCACGGAAAACGTCTCTTAGAAGAAGTCGGACCTAAGGGGACCTTCCTATACGTTCTTATAACGTTAGGCTTTTGTTTTATTTGTTGTTTATTACTTTTAATGTCCTGACTGCATTTTCTAAGAAATATACCACCTCTCATGATAAGTCCTTATGACTTATCACGGTTGCGATGTCTTTCCAGGTGACGTCCTTCTGTCTGCACGCTGCCTCCAGCTTGTGTCTTTGTGTGCTGAAAATGGGGCAAAACATCAACAGGTGGTAAACATCTTGTATGGCAGTTCCGTTGCAGGGGCATGTGCCGTCATTAATTATTTTGAGACAGTGAAGGTATGAATAGGCCATGTCCTGTTAGCATCTGTGTTAGTTCAAAAGTAATGGCTCTTTTGTTGCTTTTCATATTCTATCCGAGCTAGTCAAAGAACTCTCTCAAAAAAATCAAAAAGCACCAATTGGACGGGTTAAAGGATATAGTAGAATCTCTGGGAAAAGATTGCAGACGAGAAAGCAAGAGAAGCGACGACAAAGAAAACGAAACCAGATAATGCTTATTTTCCCTAAACTATGCCAAGAGAAGTTTAAGAAAGGAAACTTTGAAGAAATAGAAAGAAGGATACCTGACATCGACGACAGGAAATGTGACTTAATTGTTCTTACCAGATATTACGAGGGTGATAAAGTTCAATAAAAAAAATGACATAAAGATGACAGGACATGGCTGTTTTAATAATTACAGATTTAAATTGACTGACGATGACATTTACCCATGGAACAGAGACACAACATGGATACCGAATGCCGCAGGCATGGCATAAACATCAATAATATATTAGCGGTGATAAGTCATAAGGTGTCACCTACGTTCGACTTGTACATAAAGGAAATAGTTAGTAAGATAAAAAAAATTCATCTCACCAGAACTAATAATGCAGGCCATCATATCTCCCGCTAACGTTTATGACATAGATGGATATATATTTTAATGCTTCGAGTTAACTAATTAAGCAATTTAATGCAGAAAATAATTATGTTAAATCTACATCAATATAATAAAGAAGTAATTTCGTAACTTTATGCAGGAAGTAATCTCCGACACTACTCATCCGATTTCAAAAATTCTTTCAACAATATTTAGAATGGATCTTCAGAGTAGTCATGGTCTGCATATTATTTCGTTAAAACAAAAGAGCTTTTCGTGGAGATCAATTTTGCAATTTAGTAACTCGACGAAAAAATGGTGGAGCGAATGCATTTCTTACTCTGACGAACGCCTTAACAGTAAGAGATATATGAATATTTTTTTATAAAAAAGTTGTAGAACTTAAAAAGATTTGTAAAAAGGTCCACAATGACATATATATATGTTAAGGTTAATTCACAAATTGATAGAGTATGACTATAAGATATATTTAAAATTTATTTGAATCTCCCGGGAATAATTTTAGTAAGCAATTTTAAATTCTTATTAAAGGACGAGTACTTTAAATTTTACATACGTACGTGTTTTTACAAAAACAATATAAAATACACGTCTGACTGAACATTTTGCTTATTTTTCGTTTAAAATAATGAATATCTTTTATCCCGTATGCGTTCTTAAAACATTCTCAAAAGATATCATCAAGGTCAGCGTTATATTTTTGGTGTCAGAGGGTGGCGAGGGGAAAGACGCGGGTCAAGAAGGGGTCTACGAGGTAGGTAACCGCGCGGCGCAGTCGCGTGGACGGCGCCGTACACAGCGCACGTGTCCGAAACTGTATTAAAAGAACACAAGAATTTAATACAAAGTTATATCCACGACTACCTCTTTATTTTCCCTACATTTTTAAGTATTTTTTGGCACCGTACTTCTCTTCCATTTCGTTGTATTCAACTGATTATCAATCACTGTATAATAACAACACCATGCCTAAAAGAAAATCACAGCTCTCACGGCAAACATCTCAGACAAGAGCAGCTAAGATACGCCGTGCTAAAGAATCCTCCTCTCAAACTGCACATCATCTCGAGAGTCATAGAGAGTACATATCACAAGTGTACGCCATGGAATCCAGCACTGAACGCTCGCAGCGACTCGCTAGCCAAAATATAAGAACATCGCAGGCCCGTGCTAGGGAATCTAGCCGTAAACGATCCGAGCGGCTTGCTAGCCTTAGGCAGTACGTCTCGGATGCGCGTGCTAGGGAATCTAGCGCCGAACGCTCGCAGCGACTCGCTAGCCAAAATATAAGAACGTCGCAGGCCCGCGCTAGGGAATCTAGCAGCGAACGCTCCGAGCGGCTTGCTAACCTTAGACAGCATGTCTCAGATGCGCGTGCTAGGGAATCTAGCGCCGAACGCTCGCAGCGACTCGCTAGCCAAAATTTAAGAACATCGCAGGCCCGTGCTAGGAAATCTGTGTCTCAGATGCAAGTGCTAGGGAATTAATGTGATTTTTTTTAAAAAATACTTAGTTTAGGAGGGTGAGAGTTTGTCAATTGTTTTTTCACTGATACTCTTATAGTCTCAAACTGAACTCCTAACGAAGTAAAGAATAACCTAGTGAAGTTAAGTAGTGTTTGAAGTTTGTTAAAGAAATAGTTAATATTCATGTTAAATGTCTATTAACGCAAAAAATTTAATATAAGATGAAGTAGAATTCCAAATGTAAAGTAATGTTTTGTGATATGTTGATATGTTAATTAAGTCAATTTAGAAAATTAGCGTTTTAAGTTAGTTAATTAAGTTTTATTAATGTATTGTTAATTACTATGTTAAATATGTAATAATGCAAAAAAATAAAAATAAGATAAAGCAAAATTCCTCCTGTCAAAAAATGTCTTAGGTTTTCACGGCCACTCGGAATCTTCAAGTTTGTGTTTACTGGGGTATTATGCCGTGTTGTTACGACCTTTCGGGCCGAAGTTTCGGATCCCATTGCAGGGTCCATGTCTGATGTCAGCCCTGATGATGGACCCTGCAATGGGATCCGAAACGTCGGCCCGAAAGGTCGTAACAACACAGCATAATACCCCAGTAAACACAAACTTGAAGATGTCAAAAAATGTTTTATAAAATGTTTATATGTTAATTAAGTAATTTAATGAAGTTATTAGTCAATATAATTGATGTTTTGAATTTTTAATTAAGTTTGTTTAATGTATGTTAATAATTATGTTAAATGTTTTATAATTATTGTGATATGTATTATGATATATAAACCTCGTATTATAACAAGCGAGGTAAAAAAATAGACTGCAACCACAATATTAAAAAAAATCCAAGCTAGTCAGCTATATTTCTGCATTGCTCCTGTGCTTTCACCTACCAATAACAACATCGGGTCTGGGTCCCAATATTATCCCTTATTTTCAAACCAGAAGAGCCTCCACTGTTTTTTAAGGGTCTTTGTCCAAGACTCAGCTCTACATTATGTTATATTATCTGGTTTGATAACAGTATAGTAGACACGCAATTTTCTCCATGTGTTTTGAAATTATGAACTTGCTTAGGCTACAGCTCTTAGGTTTATAAATATATGCTTTCCATATACCGTGTCCCAATATGTAACATGTTGTGGGATATAAGCTCTATAACGGCCATATTCACTTTGCTTGTTACTATCATCTGTTACGAAGTTGTATTCTAGATTGTTCTCTTTAGCCTGATTATTTTTACATATTTTATTTTATATTATTTTACTGTACCATATTTTATAGGTTGTCATTTGTGATTATTTCACTTATTTTATTTTATTTATTCTATCATATTCTGTAGATTTATTTGTCCTGCTTGTCAATTTATTGTGATTTTATTTATCTTTTTACCAAATTACGTTCATTCTTGTTTCTTCGTTGCATTCTAATTTATTCTCCTTTTTTTTTCTTTTACTTTTATTGATGTCTGCCACTTCTTTTATGGATCCATATGAAAGACGCTATTTTGATAAGAAATATACAACTATCGTTTGCATTTATTTCCATTTTGTCGTGTATCTCGAATGATACTTTAATATTTGTATATATATGTTTTGCTTTTGATTTTTACTGTATGTACTTTCTTACTGAATAAATATTAGATGTTGATCTAAAAGGATAAAATGTTTAAAAAAGCTACCTACTCCAGAACAGGTATTTCTATATATCTAGTGAGGTAGATAGTGGCCGAGAGGCTTGTTACATATTATCCTAATTTAATTGTTCTACATATGTGTATAATAAACGCCTGAAATGTTGTCAATTTCAATATGTAAATTTTTTCTTCGCCACAAAATATGAAAATCTGTCCACCCTTTCTATTGTGTTACCATTGACCATCATGTCACCGAATAGAATTTCTGTGGATCTGTTATTTCTAAATAAATATATCCACTTCATCTTCTGTATGTTATTATTAGGGTCATATTGACCCTAATATATGATCCTAGAGCGACATTATAGTTCAAAGTATAAATATTGATAAAGTAAGTTTAAAATAATATTATTTAGAGTAAATTTTGATTATCGCTTATCAATAAATACAATTTAGGAATGATGAATGTGTAAAAAGTCCATTTAAACTCTCATAAAAAAATAATTACTTAAATTTATTATAGATAGAAACACGCTATCATTAACAACCTGTAAATATAGCAAGCAAACTAACGTATTTGTACTCTCACCAACGCTTGTTCATATATCGACGGCTCCTACGTATAATATCGTAACCCACAAAATTCAATTTTACAGGAGAAGGATTTTAACATATTTTCGTCCGGTGTAAATCTAAATATTGCCCAATTTTTTTGAAATTTCGTTTCAATATTTTACTTTATACTGTAGTTTCATTAATAATTACAAAAAAGTCGAAATTATTTAAGGTTTTTGTAGAAATGCACATACGATATTATACTTCGGAAAAGACGCGACGTAAAACATCGTATAAATGACTTACAACATTTAACTTCGGAAAAGACGCGACGTAAAATATCGTATAAATGACTTACAACATTTAACTTCAGAAAAGACGCGACGTAAAATAACGTAAGTGTTACATATGATTATTTTCTCACGCATATTATCGTAAGTGTTACATAGATAATTATCTTATGTTATTTTCCAACGTATGTTATCGTAAGTGTTACATACGATAAAATTATCTTATGTTATTTTCCAATTATCGTAAGTGTTACATACGATAGTATATTTCGTAAAAAAATATGTGATTGTTTGAGATACGATAAAGTAGTCCGAAAAAAACGTTATTTATTGCAAAATATTTTTTTTTCTTTCTTGGAAATAAAGATATAATTAAATACATATGAAATACACAAAAAACTAAAAATCGTCGATTTGTGAGTTACGATATTATACGTAGGAGCCGTCGATATGTTAATACTGATATATTTTGACAAAGTTGATTGCATTTCAGGTTCGGGCCAACCAGTTGACAATCAATAAGAATCACAAATAAATAAAACAGTGAGGGAATGAAAGTGTTCCACGTAATGTCATATTTAAGGGCAGATTATACTGTTTGCGCCGCGGAGCCGCACACGCAATGTATATTAATTCAGTCGGCGGGGCGCGCCCTTTACAAATAACACGTCCTTACCAACAATGGATGTATCCGTCAGCACCAGGGGTGTACGCTGAATTACTTTATCGTGTTTATTTTTTCTTAAAAGTACTATTCTTATTGTGGCTGACCAAAGTTTCGGTTTCGGCTGAAATGAAAAATCGGCTGTAACTTCCGCTCAGCCGAAATGTTCGTGAATCGACCACAGGTGGCGGAAGTTAAAATACAACATATGAAATAAGTAGGGAAATGCAATGAGAGCAAGAAGCATGACTTTTATTTAACATATATTTGGAAAAGAAATAGAAATTAAACATTTATCAGAATGGCAGAATATTATGAAACATTAAAATCTGATTAATATGATAATAATTGTGATTGGTATATTACGAGATATATCTCTTAATTCGATTTCTTTTCAAAATATATGCTTAGAAAAATGTCATGCTTCTTGTTCTCAATGCACGCCCCTGAAAATTAGGTGTGCAAAACATATATACAAATTACAAAAATTTGATTGGTGTGGTAGTCTACCAAGGGTACGTACGATAGGTCGTAAGCCCTATGTATGAACAACAAAAAGGTTTTCCTTACCTACTTTCCTATATAAATTAGATTCATCTCTTTGATACACATATAATATATATCTTGATTGATAATTCCCTCCTGGGAATAAAGTCTAGTATTGTGTTCCTAAAAAAAATTGACAAAAAAAATACTTAAAATATTAACTTTATAATTATAATCGCGATGCTTACTGATAAAAAATTAAGTGAAAGCACCAACAATAAAAACAGTTTCTGAAAAATTGTGGGGATTTTCTGTACCACCGCCTCTGTGGCCAACGTTTTGGATTCCATTGCTGGTCAATTCTGCAATGGGATCTGTAACGTCGAGTACAGAGGTCAAGACTCGAACAGAATAGCCCAGAAAACTCGGATACAGGATATTCTGATGTTTTTCATGACACTAAACTATGTGTTGAGCAGTGGCTGAAGCCTTACAACGTGATGGTAAATGCAATGTTATTCTTCAAATTGCATTTTTCTTCAAAATGAACAAACATATTTAAAAGTATCTAAATTGATATATTGTTTAAGTTGACACTTTAGTACTAAACGTTTGCTACCATTGTTGATACTGCACATGAAAAGTTACATTATTTAGTTACATACTGTAACGAGGCTAAAAAGAATCACGCACTCATGTCAAGTGTGTGATTTCAAGGCTGTTTGAAATGATCACAACACTATCAAAGATTTCAGAACGGCCTAGCGTAATCTACGGTTTTCGGGAAGCATCGAAAAACATCTATAAGAGCCTGGAAGCCACGAGAAAGTTCTCGTAAATACTATAAGTACTCGTAAATAAAGGAACGCCTAGAAGGCTCGATATCAGCAGATATAAACAGGAACGCGCCCGGTAGCAACGTTGTTGTTGTTTGTGGCGCACTTGACAGCGATCCCAAAGCGAAGACAGCCGCGAGTTGCGAAGGCCAGGGTAGTCAAGCGAGCGGTAATTCCACAGTGAATAATCTGAAAATGTTCTTACGTAGCGAAATAAACCGGAGCGAATAATACGTACGGAAATCGGATGAAAAGTTCTAGTGAATAGTGAAGTATTAAAGCGATTATAAAGTGTCTATTTACGAAATAGTTTAATTGAAATAATAGCGTTAAGTTAAATAGTGTTAAGTTGTTTGTACGTTAATAAATCCGTTATTAAATTCCAGCGTTTTTGTTAATTCTTCCTGCAGCCACGACAAGTGACAATATTGTATAAGCTTAATTGAGTCAGCTCATATAAAATTATTTTTTAAACATTTACTGGTAATTATCTCGCAGGCTACGAAGCCTCAGGAAAGACTTCCACCAGACCTCTAAGAAGTAGGTGAGTGTTCTTAGACTGGAATACAAGAGCGATATAGGAAGAGTGGCATTCTCGAGTAATTAACAAACAAAGTATTAACGTTTTGTAAGAAAACCTCTCACAAAAAGAAAATAGGTCTTGGCTACACCCTTCTCCTCGCCCGCGCTCTATCTCGCAGGTGGTTTCGGGACTCCCCCGCTATGAGCGAGCGTTGTGTGTGAACTCCCTATACCCTCGCATGTTTTTCATCCCTCTCCTCTCGAAGCCTTTGAAGTTAAAGAGGAAAGTCGTAGCATTTCAGGGTTTTTTCAGCGCTCGGACTCGATGCTCGGCCGGGCTGGAATTTTGTTCCACTGCGAAAACCCGGGAAATTGTTGCTAGATTTAAGAGGTCCATTATTATACATACAGTGGCGTCTTGTTCCGAGGGGTAAACAGAACGAAAATCTTTCTTAACCATATTATGTAATAATTACTTTTCACTTACTGTAGTCTACGATACTCGGTACTCTACATTCGGCTAGACCGCCTCTTTTACTACTACAAGTGCATCAGAGTTATTCGCTTTAATAAATGTATGATTGTAAAGGTTAAAAAAAAATATAATAAAAAACGCTAGAAATCTAACTGCAATTTATAAAAGGGGAAATGAACGCAAAGAGAATGCGGACACTTTATAAAGATATAAATTAAATTAGCTACTATACTTTGTACACATAAAATAATATTTATTTACAAATCATTATTGGGGATCACTTCCTGTCAGTGAGTGTCCGGTGACCGGTGTCGGAGCCTTAAGCATAAAATATGATGTCCATCAACAAAACACCCCCAAAATGTCATTTTTCCCCAGCCATAATAAAATGGAAATGATGTGTCAATTCACTTATATAGAGGTACCCATGTAGAGGTTCTATAAGTATCAAAGATATCTCATTTGAAAGATAAAATAATAAGGATCAATATTATTATTATCAACATTTTAAAAAAAGTGATCAAAAATAATTGATTATTTTTTTTTACGAAAAACATGTTTTTTTTCATTTACCTAAGGGGTGTTTTTTCGATTAAATTGTTCATATTTTATGCTATTAAATAAAGCTCCGAAACAGAAAACCGAACACACTGTACACGCAAATTTAAATTAAATCAGAAGAAGATAATTTATGAATTTAATGAAATAAGCGTAAGACATTGCTATCATCCAGGTAGAAAAATATATTAAATATTGTAACTTTACAAAATGGTCGAGTTTGAAAGAGGAAGATCGTAAGTTGAAATGTTTTGGTAATAGTAGGACCGTCGAATCTTCGAGTGCGAAGGTGGGACATGTATATGATAGCGTAAAAGAAAATAGTCTCCCAAAAAATACAAGGCTGCCTGGGTATATCCTGACGCTATATATGTAATCGATAAATAATACTTATTTTTGGGTAAAAATTAAGTTGAGACTTAGCTCATTCGATACAAAGCATTATTATCTTTATTGAAGGTGCTTTGTTGCTTGCTACTTTATGGATTTCTATCACTGTTCCCTGTCCGTTGTTATTTCCTGCCGCAGAATTCCGGATAAAATGTCTAATTTGTCAGGATACACTGTTTAACAATGAAACAACAATCAGAAACCGAAATATAGACAATAAAAATGTAAAAAAATAATATATGGGAAATTATTAAATAATTATGTAGATACTAACATGAAACAATTTTAAAAATTTGTATAAAGGACCTGGTTATTTATAATATTCAATTTACTATCAACATTTTTTTCTTATTTCCAAAATTCCTAATTTATCCAAATATATTATTTTGTAAAATTTGTAAGCCCTTATTAATATCAAAAGAATGATCCATAACCAAAATACGATTCGCAAACTCATAATGATTGCTAGTTAAAGAACTTTAATGTTCTTTAACTCTAACTTAAAAATTTCTACAAGTTTTTTCTACATAAAAATAATTACAATCATTATAAACCCCCGACTTTTTTAAAGAATTATCATAATGCTTATTATTTTATTTGTACTTTAATTGAATAGCATTGGAAATTTTTAACTATTGAATTTAAAATTTGATTATTTATTAATACAATTTTTCTACAAAGCTTTTCAATATCAAATATTGGAAGGTAAACAAAGGATATAATATATCTATTCAGATTCGGCCACTCAGCATAACATAGCTTATTATCGTAGATATTTCACTATTGAATCTTGACTTTGGAATTATCTTCTTGATGAGCCACTTTTGATGGTGTTTTTTTAAGACTTTTTCTATTAATTTTATGAAATTAATTTTATTTACACATGTATGATATAAGTATCTATTTTTTTTAAGTAAATTAAAAATATTGAAGCTACAAGATGCGTCAACATAACGTAATTTGGTATCTATTTTCTCTCTACAAGAAAAGAATCCTGATTTCGTAAAGGAAATCGTTTAAATTGTGTGCATTATAGCAATTATCTCAAAATCAACAGCAGTTTTTTCTTAAATCTTGTCAAGCTTTAATGAAACATGTTTACAAATTCACTTCATTCATTCACTGTACATTGCGAAGTTTACGAATCTTTGACAGTGGTGAGTAGGTAAATATAGTATTCTAATCTAAAAATAATATTTTGTAGTAGAAAACTAACTGTAACCTGTAAAAAATGACGGAATATTGGTTCGCGTCTTTGGTAAGCCCAAATATATATTTATATTATCTTTTTGACGCTCCACGGAGAGGCGGCGGTAGGCGTGCATTAGGCGGCCGGTTTGGGTTTGCTGGCCCAGGGTTCGGGGCCCCATCTCTGGCCGTTTAATTTGTTTTTTTAGCCGTGAATTCGAACGAAATTACGGACGTTACAAGAAGTTACGGACGGACATACAGACAGACGGATAAAGAGACATACATACGAATGGATAGACGAACGAACGATATTATTATTACTTAAACGCGACCCTTACGATAATAGATAATTCAATATTTTAATTATTTATCATATTAACCCTTAATTCAATAATGATAAAATACTTCCAACAAATAATTTGCCTTTATCTCTCCCAGTACTGTGGTATATTCTCAATTAATAATTAAAATTCATTAACGAATATCATACGAACAAAACTTCTATATTTAATATTGCTCTAATGTTACTTTGTATAATATCTCAAAATTTCCCTCAAAATTTTCATCGGTCATTTTATGCTCTAACTTGCAATTATAAATGCGCCGCTTGTGATGGCTCCTCTTCTTCGCCTTTCAGTTCGATCCTACTCCTAACTGAGTTTACGCCTTGTTAGAGGCAAACAAGCTATCTATCTACGTCGGGTGAAGGCTCTACGGTTTTTAACGTAGTATTTCCAAACACCCTCGCTTTATTCAAGACCTCCCCAGTTCACGTTGTGTAATTTTTTGTTTCGAACTATAGGGGATGAATTGGTTCTGTGGTAACCCTGACGCAAGCTAAACTTAAATTAAATACTGGGGTATGAAGTTCGTGAATGTTCATGGAAAACGCAAACAAAACTACCTAGAACGTCAATTAAGCCCTACGGTGCAATTGCTAAACATACTATGTTCCGTCGCCCTACATTATTTACCTATCATTCCTACGGACTGAAACCACTGCATCTGGTGTAGCTGCGCTTCCAGAGTGCGCGATCCTCTGCTTCCATGCCCTCTCCGCTCGATCCCCCATTGTCCTACCTGTATGGGATCGACCGCCATCAACTGGAAAGGTTAGTGACGTGCCGTTATCACATGCGCATGCACATATAGAGTACATAGATCCCCTGAAAGCCCTCGAGTCCTTCGTAGCCGTTCCTATGGATGATTCCGTATTCGACGCCCTCGCTGATTAATAATTTTATCTCTCGCCGTTATCCCGCTGTGCTTATTCCTTACGATCTTTTATATTTACTCTGCATTATCTTTATATCAATTACATTGTTACGTTTATTTACTAGCCGGCCTAAGTTCCGTTACCTGTATCTGGCCCTATGTCTCACTCTAGTGGTACGTTGGGTTTTAATGGATAAGGGGTTTGTAGAAGGAATGTGTAAATGTATGTGTACGCGGAAACTGTGGTTGCTTTAAATTCGGCCCCTCCGTACCCAAAGGCTCATCGGTGACTGATACCATCTTCCTTCTCCCGACACGAGTTCCGGATACGTTGAC